>PVLC010015720.1:0-36749 GCA_004027655.1 Graphiurus murinus
ATCTTTCAAATAGTTTCAATACCAATTAGATTTGCTGAGCTGTTTTAAGTGGTTATAATCATTGAATTTGATTGAATATACTAAAAAAAACATAAGTGTGTAATGAGTGGTACAGAGAACAAAGGCTTTAAGAAATCCATAAGAGAGAAATGAATATGGGCTTGATGGCTCAGGAAAGGATTTATGGAGAATAAGGCTCTTTGGCTGTATCTTCAAGAGTGAGTAGCATTTGGGTAGTTCAAGATGTAGGATTTCTTAATAGGCAAAGGTGGGCAAGGTTTAGGAACAGGATATCATGAAGGATCAAATTGATTGTAGAAATTAGCTTGCATTAGGGAGTAAAGTTCATAATATGTTTCCTCTTGACTCTTTTAAATTTAATGAGTTTAACCCTTCTACAATTTGAAGGGTCTGTAAACACAAACACACAAAGCTTCCATGAGAAGACTGCTGTTTACAGCATCTTTGCTTGATTTTATTCTTCTTTAGAGTATGAGATGTGTTTTCTCAAAATATACAAAAATTGAGTTTCAATAGCCATTTTTTTCTCTATAAGTGATATAACATTCATAGTCATGTTTTTTCAGTTTAAAAATCAGCCAAGCCTTCAGGTAGTACTTTCCTCAAAATGTGTCTGATTTGAGTTTGACGCATAAATCAAATCATATCTGATTACTTTGTGATTTGTGGACAGCTCCATTGAAAGATAAGGATCCAGAAGAGAAATACAAACAAAATATCAGTCTCTTGATGCTATCAAAATATTCACTTTCCAATTCATTTTCCCAAACTAAAAAAATAAACAAACATTCATGCTCAAAAACATTCTGACAGCAACCTGGTATTAGCATCCTTCTCTATCACCAGTCAATTCTTTGCTCTATGCCAAGCTGTTTCTATAATCAATCTTTGGCTGTTTGTGATTGGGGCTTAGCACCTTTTGTGTTCCTGAGATGCTGCAAGTGAATGCAAACCAAGGAGAAAATAGATTATCCAGACACAAGTTTTATTTATGTTTTGAAACCAGTACCTTTGCCTTCATTTTTTTTCCTACACATAGCCTTACTTCCCAATATGTACTCAAAAGATAAAATCTCACTCTCTCAAGCTTACAAAAGCACACTGGGAATTGGTTTCAGAAGCAAATTTGGCCTATTCTTTGCTAAATAATTTCATTTTAAGCCACATTTACTAAAAAGCAAGGAAAATACTTTAGAGACATTTAAAATGTGAATTTTCCTTTTCATTTCTAAGTATGAAAGTAGAAGTTAAAATTTAAACAAACAGAAAATAGTTGTATGTGTGTGTGCATGTATGTGTGTGTGTGTATGTGTGTGTGTATATATATATATATATATATGTGAATGTGAAGGACAACATAAATTGACAGAAAATTCTACTTAAAAGATGATAATTTTAATTACTTAACTACATAATTTCTAAGCTTCTACTCCTAGACATAATGTGTCACTTTTTGACACTTACAAAATTGAACATTTGAAGCTAATTGCTTCTTTTTAGTATATTATATTTGAAAAATCAGCTACATATTGTCTGATCTTTTTAAGTTATAAAGCTAATTTTCATGTAATTATTCCTTAATTGCTTTAAAAAACTAATTTTTATCTTTACTCTTATCCCAAACACATTTCACTCATTTTTTCACAAAGCCATCCTTCCAAACTATTAATAGAAATTTTATGCTTTCTTTCAGAGTTTGATTGCATCCTAAATTTAACATTTTAGGTGAATTATTATAAAGGAAAGAATTAGTATGCAAAGAGAATATCTTAAAAGAAGAGCTTAGTAGATACTTCTTATGTTTCAGCCTTGGAAGAAATAAAGGAAACCACGGTGAGGTGTTCTTGATCTTGAAACCCATTCCTTCGCAGAGGAAAGTGAGGAATCTCAGACTTATGAAAGCAAGTGGATTACAAAATAAGATCTTGGGCTTTTCCTATTTTCTATAAGGTCTGGTAGAAAGTACATTGAAGTAAAGTTAGGTACATATAGCCCAGCTTGTTGGGGAAGATCTTTGAGAAACAACCCTTACAAGGGTTGTCCTTCGCCTTTGTTAGATTGCATAGACCAGACAAGGACAACTAAAGCCTGAGACCTTGCTGCTTCAGAGGTATCCAAAATGAGCAAAATCATTTAAAAATTTAATAACCATATGTTTTACTATTTGGTCCTCATCATTAATAAAAAGGCACTGAGTTATGTAACTCTGTGATGAGCCATCTCTACAAGCTATTATATATTATATATATATATATATAATATCTGACATACTTCTAATGTATTCAGTTACTGATTTGGGTATCCCTACACCAATAGATTTGGCAATGCTGACAAAGTGCTAAAACCGAAGGTTTCATGGGACTAGCCCTTTGATGAGATGGCAAGAGTAGGAAAAAAACCCTGAACCGTTGTGTTCATTACATAATACACACAGAAACAATAACAATGATCATGCTAGTGAGCTTCAGGGAAATGATAGTTTCACAATGACTAGCCATATAGTCTTGGGAGAGTCATTTTATGTTGTGAACTTTAATTATCTTTATAGATTTTAGGTTGTGTAGGATCAGGAAACAACGAATACCCAGCTAGTATGATTTTTCTCCTTTGTCCTATAACCTATTCATACACTACTAATGGATCTCAGCACTTTTTCTTTGTGTGGTACTGGGGTAAAACCCAGGGGCATTCTACCTCTGAGCTACATTCCTAGCTCTACAAGGCAATACTGTTACTGTGCTCTGGCCTCAAACCTGCAATCCTCCTGTCTCAGCCTTGGAAGTTCTAGTATTACAGGTATGCAATCCCCTACATTGGATTGCAGCACTTTTTAATGCAGACCTTTGGTATGGCTTCAGAGATATATGTATTATATTATATATAGCACTGAACCATGTATACATTTATAATAGTATGGTGCTATACTATATATAAACAGTATTACATACACATATATTATTATATTTATATTCAGAATATAAAAGTAACTCAAACAATTCAATAGAAAAAAGAAAAGAAATCGGATCTAAAGATGGATATAAGAGCTGAATATATATTTCTCAAACAAACATATACAAATGAAAAGCAAGCATATAAAACTGCTGACCATCATTACCCATAAGGGAAATACAAACTTAAAGCACAAAGAGATAGATATCATCTCATCCAGTTAGAATGGTTATTATCAAAATACAAAAAAATCACAACTTCTGGTGAGAATGCAGAGAAAGGAGAATATATATGCACTGTTGGTATAATGGAAATAGATACAAAAACAGTATGGAGTTTCTTTATAAAAATAAAAATAGGTTTACTCAATTTATCCATTCTTAACACTTTATCCATTCTTAACAATTTATCCATTCTTTATCGCTTTTGTGATTTTTTTCTCTTTCATTTAGAATACTTTCTATGTCACTGACCCATCATCATAGAAAAGCTCCTGCTTATCTTTCCTGGGGACTAAGACCACCCACATCACATCACTTAACTCTCGGGACTGAAAATGGAGAACACCTGCATCAACAAGACTTAACTCTTCCAAGATATAAAGCCAATAAAACATTTCACTGATTGCTTCAGGATATTTTTGCACATCAATTTATCTGAACAAACAGTTTACCAATGTGGGCAAATACTTCTCATAAGACGATGGATTGCTCAACTGGGCAAATATCTTGTTTGACAAACAGTTTACTTTCCAATTTACTGTGCTGTGTCTACTGGTCCTGAGAAATTATGTCATGTTTTTTCCCTAATTCCAAGTCATTACCTACCTTGAAAGGGATGATAAGCCATTGAAGATTAGATCTCTAATAATAAGTATGTATATATATATATGCATATCTAAATACATATTTACTTTATATATAAAATATATATAAAAAGAAAGATCAAAATCAACTCTCTATAGACATACATATATATGTATATAATATGTATATATATATATGTGTGTGTGTGTGTGTGTGTATGTGTGTGTATGTATGCATATATTTGACCTCTCCCTAGTAGAAACTGCTAAAGCTCTGTGAAGATGCTATTACTTCAAAAGGTTTTATAAACATAAACTTGCTTTTCTTCTTAAAGGATATTATGGTTTTTATTTCTTTTTCTTAGTCTATAACCAATGTGTCAGTTAAAATATACAATACATCAGAATTCTTTCAGGAACAAGTGTTTCTTTAAGAGACAAGAGACAACTTGACCACACAACTAAAAGGAAGAAAGATTTATTTGCTCATAGTTCTGGAGATTTCAGGAGTTCAGTCTATGTCAGACCCGGTTATATAAGTTTAGCTCAGGGCATGATGGTGGGAGGCAGAGAGGTAGAGAGCAGGGCTCTACTCTCACATCATGGAGACTGAAAGCAAAAGAGAACAGGGGAAGGCAGGACCATATATAATCCCCAAAGCCACATCCCCAGGCTCCCTCCTCAGCAACCAAACCCCAACACCAACATGACTGCCTTGTCTCTGTGAGGTCTAGGGGAACATTCTAAATAAAAACAATAAATAGTAAGGAACTGGGAGTGAAGTTCAGTGGTAGAATGCTTGCCTAGAAGATAGACCCTGGGGTTGATTGCCAGCACTGCAAAACAGAAAAGCAACAGAAAACTCTTCTGAAAATCACTGAAAAGAAATGAACAGGGTTTTTTTCTTGTTTTTGTTTCTGTTTCTAGCTCATATATCTGAAAGTCCTCAGAAAGACATAGATAGAATCAAGACTTAATAGAGAGTTTTAAACACTGTCATCAGAACTCAGCTATGCTCCCTAAATCTTATCCACAGATGACTTCTTCTAAGATGAACTTTCTTATTGTAGAATATGTTGTTTACATTTGGCTTCAGGCTTACATCCTAAGTCTGGGTGCCTCATAAGTGGACTTTGAGAAAAAAGATAAAAACTCCAAGTAATTTGAGAGGCATAGGAAATATCAGTAGAAAAGTAGAGAAGTAAAACCCAGAAGGCAAAGAAGCCAATAAACTGTGCATTATAAAATCAACTGCCATTGTGACAACTGAAGCTTAACTGTGCAGTAAGACTTCTGGCAATGATGTAGATAGAGCACATACCTCAAAGTTATACCACCTACAGGGCCAGCAAAACCGGTTACTTTTTCATTAACTACTCTCCATCTTTGATTATATTTATTTATAGTTGTGCCTTGGCTCTCTTTTATGCAAACGTTAAAAATCTTACTACATAGCTTATTCAGTGAAAGTAAATGTTTTTCTTTTTTAACTTTTGTACAGGATTTGATTTAATTTCTAGCAAAAAATGTACTCTCTGACATCTTGAGTCTTCCTCTTTTCCTCCAGGGAAATTAGCTGAGAAAGAGCATATCCATTAGGTGGTAGAAAACCAGGACTCTGAGTTTTGTCCTCTCACCATGGGTATCCTCAAATAGAGTAAATATTTTGTTCTTGGGAAATGTATGTATTTGGGCTGTTTGCTTTTAGTTTATTTGCCTTTCTCTTTGTTTTATTTTGCTAGGAAATCTTGATTTTTAAGTGGCCACACAATCTAATATATTATCAACTGAGGAATTTATTTCAAACTTCCCTTGGATATTTAAATCTTTTCAGGATTTTAATACTAAGCCCCATGCTTTGAAGGCAGATTGGAAAAATGAGAGTTAAATTACCTGAAAAGAATAATAACAGGAAATTGAGACTGTGAACATCTTGGCTTCCATCTCTGCATACATTACAGGGGCCAGAGAATGGGCATTATTTATTCACTTTGGAACTGATGAAGTGACAGCCCAAAGTTTGACATAGTTTTATGCAAGGAGCACTACAAAGATTCATGATCAAAAGTTCACATGATGATCAATATCCCATTTTTTTCAGATCCTGAGAAAGCTTAGGAAGAATATCATAGCAATAAAATAGCCTGACACTAATTATGAAGGTTATATTTAGATGAATATAGATTCTAGTCCTGACTCAAACACAAAATAAATATATGTCTTTGAGTTATTTAGCTGTCTTGTCCCTCAGTTCCTTTAAAATAGTACTACCTCATGAATGTGTTAAGAAAATTCAATAAGAAAGAAAAAAAGACCTTAGCAAAAAAATTAGAAAGCATTAAAGATTAATCTATTTTGACTGTTTCTTAAAGTAGGCTTTTATTAAATGCATATAAAAAGAATTTAAAAATCTGCATGCAGACGAATAATATCGGAATTCTATCTCTCACCATATAAAAATCAACTTAAGTTAGATTAAAACTTAAATATAAGATCTGAAATTACAAAACTACTAGAAGAAAATTCTGTTGAAAATTTGTCAGGACATTGGCTTGGGCAATAATTTTTTTTGGATATGAACATTAATATGAAGGTAATAAGACAAAAAATTGACAAATGAGATGACACTAAACTAAAAAGTTTCTGTGCAGCAAGGGAAGCAATTGGTGGAACCAAGAAAAATCTTGCAAAATGGCAGATAATATTTGCAAAGAATTATGTAGAATATAAGGAACTTAAGTGAATAGCAAAAAATGAACAAACAAAAAACAAATAACCCAATTGAAAATGGGCTAAAGACCTAAATAGACACTTCTCAAAAGATGACACAAATGACTAATTGATATATGAAAGAAATGCCCAGTGTTATTAATCATTGGGGAAATGCAATTCCAAACCAGGATGAAATACTGCCTAATTCAGAGTGGCTCTTATCAAAATGACAAAAAATAACAAGTGCTGATGAGGATATGGAGAAAGAAGTACCCTCGTACATTGTTGGTAGGAATATACATTAGTACATTCTTTATGGAGAATAGTGTAGAGTTTTCTCGAAAAAGTAAAAGTAGAACTTCCATAGATCCAGCAATCCTACTGCTGGATATCTGCACAAAGCAAATGAAATCAACATGTTGAAAAGATGTCTGCATTCCCATGTTTATTGCATCAGCACTATTCACAGTACCCAGGATATAGAATGTCCAGCAACAAGACTAATGGATAGAGAGATGTGATACACACACACACACACACACACACACACACACACACACACACACACACTGGAATACTATTTAGCTTTAAAAACACATGAAATCCTATCACACGAATGGACTTGAGGAACATTATGTTAAGTCAAATAAGTCAAGGACAGAGAGAAGACTACATAATCTCTCTCATAAGTGGAATCTGAAATAAGTGAAGTTGAGAGTAGAATATTCATAACCAGAGACTGTGAAGAAGAGAGGAAAAAGAGGAGGAAGAGAGGTGTATCAATGGGTACAAGTGTATTGTTTGAGAGGAAGAATAAGTTCTGGTGTTCTATGGCATGGAGGGTGAATATAACTATTGATAATGCATTATCTACATCAAAATAGTTAGAAGAATTTGAATGTGCTCGCCATAAAGAAGTGAAAAAAGTTTGAGGTGTTAGATATGCTACTTACTTTGAGATGATTACTAAACATTATATACATACATCAGAACATCAAATTTTACCTTATACATATCTACAAATATTGCATGTAAATCAAACATATTTTCAATTTAAGTTTTCATCTTGAAGAAAACATAATAAAAAGTCTAGGCAAGACTGGTAATGGAGATGAGGACTTCCAAGCCTTCCACGCTTTAGCTTCTTGTGTTCATAAATTTGCTTCACCTGCACATCTTTTCTCCAGGTCTTCATTTACAAAATCACAGGAGAAGGTAAAAATTTAAGATTATTTGTCCTAGGGAGATCTGCCCTTCAATCAAAGTTTCTAGAAGAAACAATTGTAATATGACATTTGATCACTAGGCAGAGGAAGACTTGCAGGAAGTCACTCCAAGGCAGTAACTACTGCATTATGAGCTAGTAAATGGGAAGTGGTGGTGACTAAAACAGAGGTGACAGGTGATAAAACAACCTAGGAGACACAAGCTTTGCTACTTTCTACAAACTTTTAACCATATGCCACTACTTTTTGCTCAATTTATCTATGAATGGGAGACTTTGCAAGGTCAAAGCGAAAGAATTGAAGACAATGCTAAATGAAGCATTTTAAATATTCTAAAAAGATATACCAATGCAAGTTTCAGTAACTATGTAACATCCCTCTAGATACAGAAATGTAAAAATAAAAGAAACTGAAATAAAAGGTGGCAGCAGCAGATAGATTGTTAGCTGTCCTCTGAGAAGATTATTGTGTGGACAGTAGGAAATGAACCAAAGATTAGCAAATAGTGTCACTGAAAAAAACCTCATGGGGACTTTGTTCATGCTCAACACATGAGCCTGCAGCAATGGTGAGCACCATCTGAGAAAGTCATCCTCTCCAGATTTTTATTCTCATATTCTGTACAACGCAAAAAAGCAAATTTGAAAGTTTACACTAAATCCTAAGGGGGATTTTTTTGGAGATTCTTTTCCATCAATGAACAAGTCTTTATTGAGCACCTACTGCATACCAGCATGTTGTCATTTATTAAGTGCCTTCTCTATGCCAGGGATCATATTGGTCACTTATAATAATTATCTCATTTAATAATATAATAATTATCTCATAATAATTATCTCATTTAATCCTTCTCAGAATATGTAAGGTTCATGCTGATATATACCCTTCTTAATATCTCAGAAAACAGACTCAGAGAGATGAGATGATTAGTTTAAGGTATCTATTAGGTAGCTTTTGGTAGAATGGAAATTTGAATCAAGGTCTGCAACATTCCAGAGTTTGTAACTTCAAACACAAGATTCCACTGACACCCAGTTAAGTTTTGGAAGTTTTTACTCTTCTTCAATTTGCTTGATTATATTTCAGAGAGTTCTTTAAAACATAAACAAAATAAAATTTAGTTTTCTTCAATTTGTAGTATGAGCTTGCTTCCTCCAGTAATGTGTGGACCAGAATGGGAATGAAAATTGTATAAACGAAGAATTGGATACTCTCTTCCAGAAAGTTTTTAGACATGTTTATTTTACAATCAGTCTTTAGCAATCTGAATTTAAACACTCGTCTTCACATCCAAAAATGTTGAAGTCAAACATGAAATGTTCACTGTAATGGTTTGGATTTATAATGTCTCCTTGGCCCTCACAGGAAAAGGTACTCATGTTGGAGGCAGGGATTGATTGCTGAGGAGTCATCTCTGGGGTTGTGATCTTGGGGATTGTATAAGGTCTCTCCTCCCCTGGCTCTCTGGCTTACCACCTCCCTGATGTGAAGAGCAGAGCCTTGCTCTCTCCTTTCCTCTTCCCACCACCATGCCTTGAGTCCTACAGACTTAGCCTCACCTGGACTGTATCCTGAAACCTCCAAGAATTGTCAGCAAGTGAATAGGTTTTATTGAAAGGGATATGTCTATACAACCAGATAGAGTCTCTGTTTCCTCATCTTGAAGCACGAAGAAAACATTGTGAACATTTTATGTTTGACTCCATTTTTGGGTATAAAGGAGCATGTTTGAATTCTGATGTGTGTCAGACATCATTCCTCCTCCTGGTGTGACCCAATAAGCCTGACCAGAAGGTAGATTCACCAAGGTCCCTCTCCCCACCTGATATTCCTGATGCTTAGTAAACAAAGAATCCTAGAGAAGGACCAAGGTTAGATATTACCAAGCCACCATCCATGGATGCTGGAAACCTGAGGATTAGGAGGAAGTCCAGATCTCCACTGTGATACCCCACCCACCCGCTTCTGGGGGTTCTATAAAGGAACTGAAAAAGCCACAAAGACTCTCTTGCTTGAGATGGCCTACCTTCTCCCTCAAATCCCTCACTTTATTAAATAAGACTTGTCTTTTCCTCTGACCTGTATGTGCTGAAATTCTTTTCTGCCAAGTAAACCAAGAGCCCTAAGGAATTATCATGTTTTCCCCTGAAACATGGTTTATCTAAATGCATACCCAGAGTTTAGTTAAAAAAAAGTGCCAAAAATTCATGGATTCTCAGTTTAAGGATGCTAAGTCTAAAAGGTCAATACTAATGATTATTGAATTATAAATCACCAGTAATATATTAAGTAAATGAGAATGTATAGCATATATAGCATTATTCCTTGCTAATTTAAGTATATATATATATATATATATATATTCATACATGAATGATATTTTTATAAGCCAGTAAATCTATTAACAGTATATGCCTCCTGCTTACAATTAAAGTACAAAAACTGTATCTTAATAATTGACAGATTTCCTCAGAAGTTCATTTCTCCTTCATAAGATCTTCTGACAGAAACAAAGCTTAGTTGTTTACTAATTAAACAGAGGAACAAAAAACAACTTTTTTGCTTATGTCTAAAGGACACATATTTCAAGAGAAATATCTTACACATAGAGTAATGATAGTTTTTAATCTGGCCATTTTCTGTAGTTTTGTGGGGAAGAATGATTTAAATTTGTTAGAGGTAATGAGTAGAAAACAACTATACCTAACTTAACAGAAGGGGCATTTATTAAAATACATGAGCTAGAGGACAGTTTCCTGAATGGTGGCATGAAGGACCCATGGAACCTCTTCATAGGGCAATAGCAAGAACTTTTAAAAATACACACACACACACACACACACACACACACACACACACACACACACACAGCCAACAAATTAATTTTTGGAAATTGCCCTCCAAAGATACATACAGCAAATACAACAAAGCGATATCATTTATTAAGAAAATCTCGTAAGTCTCAGAATAATACCAAGTCTGTGGCACTCACTTCACACACCCCACTTCAGAATGGTGGAAGTTCCATTCCAGGCAGATGAGGCCAGGCATAACTAAATACATAGTAGTTTCTTGAGAAATCAGATTTGGTATCATAACTCATTTCCTGAATTTCCATTTGGCAGAGGCTAAAATCAAGGAATATGCATCTGGGAAGTCAGGACCTCCACTTTTCCACACAACTCTCAGTCATAAGGCAGAAGTTCCATGCCAGAAGTAAAAGGCTGGACCCCATTTCCACTGACCTCATGTCACATGTAGGGAGGAAGTTTTATGCAGAGAAAGGCAAGATGAGAAGACCATAAACTACCACAGATAAGAGTTCCTACTTCTGTGTGTTTTTATGTGTGTGTGTGTGTGTGTGTGTGTGTGTGTGTTTGTGTGTGTGTATGTGTGTATTTTTATCAAAAGGCCAGGAATACAATCGCCATATTACCTAGTCATACCATGTCTGGGTATCTTTACAAAATAATTAAAGTCAGGACATTTTAGTCATAAATTCATGTCCATGTTTATAGAAGCACAAGTCATAATAGCCAAATTTTGGAACCAACCTAAATATCAATTAGCATATAAATGGATAATGAAAATGTGCCATATTTATACAGTGGAATTTTACTCATCCATAAAGAACAACAAAATAATGTCATTTGTAGGAAAATGGGTGGAACTATAGAATATTATGCTAAGTGTGATTAGACAGTTTCAGAAAGTCAAGGTTCTGATGTTCTCTTTCATTTGTAAAAGCTGTGAGAAAAAAGGAAACAAAAAGGACTTTAAATAATTAAAGGGAGTCACTAGTAGAATTGTTATGGAAAAAGGCATCTCAAAAGAGCATTCCTGGGGTGAGAAAAACTCTCAAATATTGACCTTAAAACCTACTCCAGCAAAGGGATCAGAAATTGACTATATCAGACAATAGAGCAATGTAGGCACCTAGATATTATTGAAACACTAGAACATATGCCATCAATTAGTTAAGACCAACAGCTGTGTGTGTTACCAGCTGAAGCAGATAGTTTGGTAGAAATAAAGACAAGGGAGAACTCTAATTCCAGTGTAATTCTAAAAAGACTATGCATATGGCCCAAACTGCACTCTCTTGAGAACTGAAGATGGATATCATAGAATGGGAAGGATATAGGCTTAATTACTGTAGTCTAATCAAAACACAGACAAGTAAATAAGCAAACAACTACAATAAGAAACACCGGTTATGGTAAGTATCAAGTTTGCTAAATACATGGTCTAAAATGCCCGTGTGAAGCAAAATAATATGAGATATGACCAGGCAACAGAAACTGTGTTTGAGAAGGTTCAAATATCAAATTTAGCAGGTAAAAACTCCAAAGAATTCCTTATGTATTCAAAAAAATGTAAACAAAATGTAAACAATTGGATAGCTTACATAAATTCCTGAAGATCCAATGTATTAAAGGTTCGGTCCCGGGGTGCCTTTTCTGGGAGTTGATGGAACCTTTGAGAGATGTGGCCTAATGAGAGGTCCTTATGTCATTTGGAGTTAACCCTTTAGAGGACTGTGGGACTATGGACTCCTCTTCTCATTTGCTTCCTGGTGATGATGAGAGGTTTGCTCTGCCATGTGCTTCCAATAATTACTATTCAGCATACCCACCAGAGGCCCAAAGCAATGGTCCATCTGATCTTGCACTGGAACCTTCAAAACTGTTAGCCAAAGTACACCATCTCTCTCTAATTATCTCATATATTTCATCATAGTAAGGAAAATCTGACTTACACAATCATGATTCCATAAGAAAATGAAGGTATGATTAAAAATTCCTCAAAACAAAAATAATCATATACAGACTAAATAGTAGTTTGGTATTTGAAAGTAAAATCGCTGAAATGAAAAATCTGAGGCCCCACAATAGATTTGAAATATCAGAAGAAAGAATCAGAAAACTTGAATATAGTTCAATAGAAATTGTGTTATCCAAAGCACATGGAGAAAAACAATTCAAGAAAAGTGAATATAATGCCAAATAAGTATGGGCTACCACTAAGCACACAAACATAGGCATAATATAAATACTTGAGAGTCAACAGAGGGCTAGGGATATAGCTCAATGGTAGAGTGTTTGCCAGGCATGCATGAGGGCCTGAGTTAAATCTGTAGCACTGTAAAAAGACAGAGTGAAGAAGATAATAGTTTAAAAGCGACAAAATAGAAGTTCTTATTATAAACTCTATAAGTATATGCTTACTATTATTTCTTCTCTCAACTTGAAAATAATGTTACATAAAATAATTATTAAAATGTAGTGTTGGGCCAGGCGTGATGGCACACGCTTGTAATCCCAGCATTTGGGAGGCTGAGACCAGAGGATCCGGGTTCACGGCCAGCCTCAGCTACCTAGTGAGGCATTCCACAACTTAGACCCTGTTTCAAAATAAAGAAAAAAAATAGGAGCCGGGCGTGGTGGTGCACACTTGTAATCCCAGCGTTTGGGAGGCTGAGACTGAGGATCTGGATTTGCAGCCAGCCTCAGCTACTTAGTGAGGCACTCTGCAACTTAGTGAGACCCTGTTTCAAAATAAAGAATAAAAAATAGAGTTGGAGGTATACCTCGGAGGCAGAATGCCCAGGAGTTCAATTCCCAGTACTGAAAAAAAAAATAAACAAATAAAAAAATAGGGCTGGGAGTATAGCCCGGAGGTAGAATGCCCCTGAATTCAATCTCCAGTACCAAAAAAACAAAAACAACAACAACAACAACAAAAAAAAAAACAAAAAAAATCATGCAGAATTGGATTTGTAATATATACACACACACACATATATATATATATATATATATATATATATATGTATATATATGATAATAATAACACAGAAAGAATAGGGAATAGAGTCATAAGGAGATTATATGTCTTGGAATGGAAAAAGTTTGAAGATGATTAGGATAAGATAAAATGTATATAGTAAATCCTAAAGCAAACACTAAGAAAAAAAGTTTATAGTAGTGAAACCACTAAAGGAATTAAAATATTATATTAGAACATATTCACTTATTGTAAAAGAAAGCACTGAAGAAATACAAAAATAGGTAAGACATGAAGAATATAGAACACCTTAATTAAAAAGGAAGAACAAATACTAAGTCACCAGAAATTATTTTGCATTATAATAAGTGGTTTAAACAGTTTAATTAATGACAGAGTTTGTCAGGACAGATTTTTTAAATGTTCCAATTATGTACTATCTACAAAAACACACTTTAGATTCAAAGGCATATACAGATTTGAATTAAATATACAGAAGAAGAGATACCATACATACAGAAGCTAAACAAGTGCTGGAGTAGATATACTAATATCAAATAAATAGACTTTAAAACAAAAATTGTTACTAGAGGTTAAAAGGGGCATTTTACATTAGTAAAAAACATCAATCAATGGGATAAATGACAATTATAAATATATAGGCACAGAAAAGGATGCATGATGCTATTATTCATGAAGGAAATATAAATCAATGAAACAGTGAACAGAACATTTCATATCCTCAGACCTGCAGATACCTATCACTGAAAGACTTCATCAACATTGGACACCATAGCTAGAATTATGACCATTTTAATCACTGAACAATTGAGAGAACAACCAATTATACTGTTGTTGCAAGTTAGGACAGTAACTTCAGATAAACTATAATTAGCTAAGTTTGGATATATCTCTATATACTTGTTGGCAGATAAATCTGGGAAATAAGAGTCTCCAGATTAATAAGCAGGGGCAAGTTCAGCCATTCACCAATACTTGAGAAGCAAAGAATCTTTCACAGAATTCATTAAGGGCAATGGATCCCTTGAAAGATAAGGAGAAAGTGGGCTGACATTGGACAGTCAAATCTGAAAAGTGAATACAGATAGAGGTAATTTCATTTAGAGCACACTATGGAGGCTAATATATATGTTCAGTAAAACTTTCTAGAATGTTATAATGCTAAAATCATATCAGTCAGGGAATTTTCCTTTCTTCTACTTATCAGTATTTTATAAATATTTTAAACAATGAAATGGTATTTATTTTAATGGAAAAACATCTTAATTGTTTTTAAATAACTCAGGTTACATTCAATCATTGCTTCATTTTATAACTTCTAATTTCTTCAACTGTTGATAGCAATACACCCAGAGAATACTATAGACTCTCCAATGGTTTATCTTTTATTTGAATTAATGTGATAATGCCACCTATGGCACTTTGGGAATGATCATCTTTTCACCTATGCATTTGTGAAAGCTTTAGATATTACCAAATCTCTCATTCCTGGTTCAATCACATACTCATAAATCTTCCATGGACAGTGTAGTTTATTCCTGATGAAAGCTTTCAGCTTAGAATAAGAAGCATTCAACTGTAGCACTTTCAGAGCTTTCTTTCACCCAAATTGCTGAGGAAGCCTTAAGTACCTTGCAGTCCAATGACTTAGTGAGATTAATGATCCAAAATAAAAGTTATACCTCCGTATTTCTTTCTGGAAAAAAAGTAGAACATCCAAAGCTAGAAGAAAACATGCTAGAAGTTGTCACAGCAAGCCAGGGGTATCAGTGCTTTCTAAGGAATCAATCTATCAACGTTACTTCAAATACCCAAGGTTAATTAAAAGAATAATTATGTTAGTTAAAATGACAGGGTTGGGGCTGGGATTTGAATCATATGCCAAATGTGATAACAATATATATTGAAGATCCAGGGCAATAGTGTAATTTTTTTTTCATATGATTTGGTTTGGGGATGTTCAAAAGTACAGCAAGTGTAGTTTAACAGACTTGGGTTCATGGCTGGACATGTAGTAGATATTTGATGTTAGGAACTGTTACAGACAGAGACCTTTACATGAAAACAAAATACATTAAAACAATTAGGCTATGTTCTTCTCAAAACAGGAGGATTAATACCATCTATAATTTTGCTCCATAAGCAAATGGATCAATGAATTCCCATAATGTAATGAGTATAATTTACTTTCAATACACTCCTTCCCTCTGAGTTATACATCTATTAATTAATTCAGCAAATATTTCTTGAGCAACTACCAGTGTCCGGCACTGTAGGGATGTTCCTATATATGTGGCAGCACAAAGGAGTGTGGGCAGGAGGTTGCTTATAAAGCTCATATTGTTCAGGGGCGAGACTTGAGGAGAGCAGTTCAAAAGATGCATATAAAACTGCAACACACACACACACATTCACCAAGGTATAAAGAGTTCCACCATGCTACATGCTAATTTAAGTTTGGGGGCATCCAGAAGAAAGTCTGATTTAGTGTTGGAACACAGGATATTGGAAACATCTTGTGAAAGAATACAATGAGTCTTGTGAAAAAACTCCAAGAAGAAAGACAAAAATCTTTCACGCAATGTGTTCTGTATACAGATTAAATTGGTTGTGTTCTCATGATTCTTGCCAAACCAGGATGTTCTGATTTAGAACGAGTGTTCTTTATAACTAGATATATTTCTTTTGCAAAAAGTCCTTGACTTAGCTTCTTCTGTTAATAATCCATTGTACTACATGCTTAGGGCTGTCACGTAGTTTGCCACCTTTAATAACCTTTTGGGTTCTGCTGGCTATAAAAGCTCACAGGTCTGAGAATAAAGTTGGCATTAGCATGAGACTTTTGTCTGCCTCATTTCCCGGCACTGTGGTTCCAGGTTCAGCACCAACTTCGAGGGCAGTGATAATTTAGTTTCTGAATTTATGTTAATATAACAGATTAAAACTTCTAGTAGGTATTCTTGCTATATTATTAAGTTGTGTGTGTGTGTGTGTGTGTGTGTGTGTGTGTGTGTGTGTCTGGGTATTGAACCTAGGAATGTTCTACTTATGAGCTACATTTTTTCATTTGCTTTGAAAGAGGATCTCGCTAGGTTGTCAGTGGTCTTACTAGGTTGCTCAAGGTCTAACTGTATTGCTGAAGCTGGTCTTGAACCTGTGATCCTCCTGTCTCAGCCTCCGAAGTACTGGTATTACAGGTGTGCCCCACCACGACCTGCCGTTACGTTCTTTTATAACTTGAAGATTTTTTAAACAACATACCTTAATGTATCAGTTGTATTAATCAATGTGAATTGGTTTAGGTCACCTACTTAAAAGACAACTATTTTCAATTTGGCTGGCAAAGAAAGAAAGAAACAACTGTAATCTGAACACAAAGAGATACACCTAAAAGTTAATTCAGAATGGCTAAAAAATGAAAAGATAAATATATATTAGGCACATGGAACCAATGAAACAGCTGTTGTCCTACTGATTTTACAATAGAATTTACACCAAATAGTATCAAATTTAACAATGAAGAATCGTTCTATAACCATTATGAACATCTATAAAAATGACAATAACCATCTTTATAAAGCAAAAACTACAGATGTAAAGATGCATAGGTAAAAAAATATCCTAATACGAGAATAGTTTTATATCTGCTGTCTATACAAATAGATCAAATGGCCAAAAAATGTAAAACTACTGAGGACATGAACAACATAGTCAATAGCACAATCTTACAGCTGTGTATTGAACTGATAATAGAGAGCATACATCCTGATGTTATAAAATGTACCTTCATCTCAAGAGCACTTGGGACAGTCATGAAAAATACTACAAATATTTGGTATGGAATAAAGTAGAACATTACAGCAATGCATATTGATCATAATATATTAAAACTAGGAACCAGAAGCAATATAAATAATAACCAAGTACTGTAACCTGAACATTAAAAAGGCATGAAATAACAATTCATGGGTAAAAGAAAAAATAAGAATCATTCTACAGAATTTCTAAAAATTAGTAATAAAAAAAAACAACCATTAACCAGGTATGCCTGTAATACCAGTACTTGTGAAGCTGAAACAGAAGGATCACAGGTTTGAAGATAACCTCAGTGACTTAGGGAGACTCTTAGCAACTTAGCAAGACCCTGCTTCAGAAATAAAAAATAAAAAGTTCTCAGAGTATAGTTCAAAGGTAGAATGCCATAGTGTCACAGGGGAGCTCTACCAAACCTCCAAAAGCCAATAGTCCCAATAATACGCAAATATCTCCAGAGCCTAGGAAATGAAGGGGATTTTCAAATTCCTCCCTTTCATTAATACCTAAACGTGATGAAGATTCCAGAAATAATGTTATTTATGTAAAACTACAAAATAAAGCTTTTTTTTTTTTCCTGTACTGTGGGAGGCATTCTACCTCCGAGTTACACTGCCTTATTGTTTTATTCTTTATTTGTAAACACGGTCTCACTGAGTTGTGGAGGGCCTCAGTAAGCAGCTGAAGCTGGCCATAAACCCGAATCCTCCGGTCTCAGCCTCCCAAATGCTGGGATTACAAGTATGCGCCACCATGCCCAGCTCAAAATAAAGCATTCTTAATTGAAGCTAATATCACAAAAAAGAAACAATATCACATGATTAAGTGAGATTAGTTAGAAGAATGTAATGCTTGTTCACTATCAAGAAATTTGTGTATATATATATACACACATATATTTATATATATACATATATACTATATTAATAATCTCAGAATAATGCATATCTTGAGAGATGCCAAAATATTCCTTTGACAAACTCATTTGCAATTTTAAAATACTTCCAGGCACCAAGATGCATACCTGTAATCCTGGTAAATGGGAGGCTGAGACAGAAGAATCTCAGGTTTGAGGGCAGACTCAACAACTTAGAGAGATCCCATTTAAAAAAAAAAGTTGGGGAGTAGCTCAGAGGTACAAGGTCCCTGTGTTCAATTCCCAGTACCAAAATAAAAATTAAAAAATACCCAGCACGTTGGCATTGGCTATTCTGTAGATATTGGATATTGCGCTGAGTACAATGAGAAGCTAATGGAGAATGTTTGAGCAAAGCCGCAGCACGAACTGAATGATGTTTCCAGAAATATCACTCTGTTTTCTCAGTGCAAACAGAATTCTGGGGGGCACACATGGAAGCGGGGGGGGGGCAATGGTAGCTACTTTAGTAAATTTTTTTAGTCTTACCCTGACTGGTAAGGGAAAGACAAATAGATGACCTCTCAAGAAACATCCTTAGAGAAAGTCTAACCCTATTTTCCAGCCACAGGTTACAATCAGCTCTCAGGAATCCTCAGAAGTTAGTTAAATATTGTGAGCTATTTTATATGCAAATTTTTTATATAAAAGTAATTGTTGCATGAGTCATTGATCTCATTGTTCATCTCAATGTACAAATAATTATAGCTTTTCTAGGAGAGAGCCATCACAATTGTGTTAAATAAAATAAAATACTCCTTTTATTCATTTTAAAAGTGTTAATGTAGCCATCTACAATTGTATTTCATTGATTTATATTTTTAATTACATGTTGCATGACTGAAAGTTAATCTGATGATAATTACCTATTAAGCAAATATTGAGGGGTAGTTAGAAGGTCAGATTCTCTTGGGTAGAAACAGGCAGGGGAAAGGGATCCTTCTCTTCATTATAAACAATACAATTACCAAGAAAAACTAAGGAGATTTTTTTAAGATTTAGTAGTGAGTGTGCATATCAGGTCTTGTCTTGTTTTCCCATCAGAAACCCTTACGTGTAAGCCTGGAATTTGTTGGATTTAGAAGAAAAGGATATACCTGCTGGGCATAGGTATTGAGGTTGGTAAACCTAAGAGCATTCAGCTCCTGCTTGCCTCAAAGTTTAAAAAAAATTAAAAAAAAAAAACCTTTTAAAAAAATATTGGAGGCCTTATTTTTCTGTAATATTTATGTTATCTGGATATGTTATTTGGCTCATATTTCTAAGCTCATTGTATGTTCACACACACAAAAAATAAATACAGAGAGAGACAAAGGGAGGGAGGGAGAGAAGGGGGAGGGGGAAGAAGGCAGGCAGGCAGGCAGGCAGGCAGGCAGGCTTTAAAGGAACATCTTTCCTCTGTATTGAAGTTGTTCCCAAGAAACTTTCTCTTTTTCTTTTAGCTGTTGCATTAAGTAAAATCTTTATGTAAAGTTCAAATCAGTACAGGCAGGGGTTACAATGCACCAATTATTACAAAAATAAAAAATAAAGTTCAAATCATTTGCTTCTTCATTTAAACTCTTTTAAAAATCTTCAGTTACAAGCTACACATGGTGGTACACTCCTGTAATCCAAGAATTTGGGAGGCTGAAGAAGAAGTATTGCAGATTCAAGGCCAGCCTGGGCAAATTACACAGACCCTGTCTCAAAATAAAATATAAAAAGGGCTGAGGATGTAGCTCAGTGGTAGAGTGCCCCTGGGTTCACCTGCCAGTATCACACACAGAGAAAAATTCTCAGTTACAGAATAAGTCTATACTTTTTAGAATCACTTCTAAAATCCTAAAGCCATTACTTTAGATTCCTCATCTCTCCCAGCTTTGTATTTTTGGACACATTTCCAACTTCACCTGTAATATTTGCTTACCTTCCTATTAGGTGATCTTCTATTCATCCATCAAAATGGAGTTCAATGTCATTGCCTTTCTCAGAATTCATTATTGCACACATTTCTTCTTCTCTGTGTCCATAACGCTTAGCCCAGCATCTTAACTAGAAGATTTAAATGCAGTGTTTTTGGTAGGATTATTTCTATCCAATATAGTGAATTCCTGGCTTTAAGTATTGATTATTCATTTTAAAAGTTATCCCTTTTTTTTGCTTATTTAGGAAATACTTAGTATCTACTCTGTTGTAAGTCATGAAGTAATATAAAGTGAAGGAGCTGGAAAGAAGCATTTAGATAGAGTAATCAGGAAAGATTCCTCTAAGATGATTCCTGAAACAAAATATGAAGGATGAAGAGGAGCACTTCAAGCAAAAAAGACTAATGAAGACAGTCTGATACAGAAAAGAGATGGGCATATCAGAGAAGAGAAAGAGATTATTGAGACTGGAGCAGAGTGAGGAATGGAGAGAATGGTGGAGAGAAATAAATGCAACTGTTCACATAACTAATACTGAGCCTGGCAAACAGAAGGACTTCTCCAAATAAATAAATATTTGTTTGGAGAATAAATATTATATTGAAAGAGATAAATTGTTAAGTAATCAAGTTGTCTAGGATTAAAATTTAAGAAATTATATGCTACTTAGAATTCACTGGATCAGACCTTGCATTGCAGATGTGAAAAATCAGACTAGCCATCTCGTGGGTCATATTTTCTCAGTTAAAATTTTCCTATGAGCATGGCAGAGTGGCACATGCCTATAATTTCAGTACTTGGGAGGCTGAGCTAGGAGGATCACAAATTCAAAGACATCATGTGGTAACTTAACAAGACTCTGATTTAAAATTTAAATAAAAAATAGATGGGGTTATAGCTCAGTGTAGAGCACTCCTGTGTTCAATTCCTATTGTCACACATTCAATCAAATTTTCCATGAAATGTTTACAGGGAAATTATGTAAAAACTGAGCAATGTTTTCAAATGTAAGTCTATGAAGATAAGAAAAGGTTTCCCATAGTTGCTTCTTATATTGATACTTGATTGAAACTCAGGACATATGAAATTAATTTTCAGTAATACAATGGGAAACATCAAGTTCATGAAGTGCAAGTATATGATTTTTCTGCTTATATGACTTGACACAAAGACAAATCTTCAAGAAAGTTCATTAGAAAGGCAGCTTTCAAACCATGCAAGTCCTAATACTCAGGAAAGTGAGTGCCCAGAAAAATAAGTGCTCAGACAGGTGACTGGAGGCACAACTCAGAATTCCTGCTCTACCTAAATAAGATCAGTTCTCCTTTTATCCGTTTATATATTAGATTTTTGCACTAGAATAAATTTTAAAATGGGTATGCTACTCAAAAGAAAAGCCAGAAAACTATTGATCTAAAGAAATATCTTAAGCCGGGCGTGGTGGCACACGCTTGTAATCCCAGCATTCCATTCGGGAGGCTGAGACCGGAGGATCCAGGTTCGCGGCCAGCCTCAGCTACCTACTGAGGCATTCCGCAACTTAGTGAGACTCGGTTTCAAAATAAAGAATAAAAAATAGGGCTGGGGGTGTAGCCCAGAGGTTGAATGCCCCTGAGTTCAATCCCCAGTACCGCAAAAAAAAAAAGAAATATTTTATTCTTCCTTATGGCTGAATAAAATTACATTGTGTACATATTCCATAGTTTTGTAATACATTTCATCTGTCGATGGACATCTTGGCTGTTTCCATAGTTTGGCAATTGTGAATTGTGCAACTATAAACATAGGAAAACATTATGTTAAGTGAGATTAGTCAGTGACAAAGAGTAAAAAAGCATATGTTCTCCCTAATATGTGGATGCTAGGGAGAAGACGGGGCATAAGAGGGACTCCAGATGAAAAAGGAGAAACCCTACATAAGCAAAAAAAAAATTGACTTAACTGAAGGTGATGGATGGGGTGGGGGGAGAGATGGGGGAACCCTAATGCACATGATGTACTTTCAAAAATATATCAAAGTCGCCGGGCGTGGTGGCGCACGCTTGTAATCCCAGCATTCGGGAGGCTGAGACCGGAGGATCCGGGTTCGAGGCCAGCCTCAGCTACCTAGTGAGGCACTCCGCAACTTAGTGAGACTCGGTTTCAAAATAAAGAATAAAATAGGGCTGGGGGTGTAGCTCGGAGGTAGAATGCCCCTGAGTTCAATCCCCAGTACCGCAAAAAAAAAAAAAAAAAAAAAAAAAAAAAAAAAAAAAAAAAAAAAAAAAAAAAAAAAAAAAAAAAAAAAAAAAAAAAAAAAAAAAAAAAAAAAAAAAAAATATATATATATATATATATATATATATATATATATATTTTGATATATATATATCAAAGTCAATCACTAAATGAACTTGAGAAGGAAGGAGGGCCAGGGAATGGGGTGGGAATTGGGGAAGACTTTAAATGAGAAATGTGTGCATATATGCCTTTATCAGCTTGTACCTAACAAAGATGTAGGATTTCAATGCACCAATTTAAAAAAATTAAATTAAATTAAAACAAATTTAAAAAAATAATAAAGAAATATTTCGTTACTGCCTAAACTGTAATCTCTTTTTAAGCTATTTTGACATCTACTACATTTTCTGGGCACAGGATAAAAGGACTGGGCAATCAAATACTCTCCCTAGCAACCTTCCATCTGAACCTAGTCCGCTCTATTTTCTTTAGAGGTGATTCCAACCTGTTACTGACTTTCTCAATACAAACTTAACATTTCATTTCTGTCTTGACTTGCCCTTTGAACTTTGTGTTCTTCACTATTCTCCCAGCTCTGATCTTAGACCTTGACTCTGTGGCATAGCTCTGCTTTTCTACAAGCTGTACTGCCCTAAGTCACCTGTTCTAAACTACTTCCATTGTTTCAATTTAGAAGTGCAACCCTCCTAACCCAACCTAATGCTTCTGTTAAACCCAGAGCAAATCCTCAGTGGCAATGGTCAGTAAGACACACTCTAAAGTCGGATGTTCTAAAGTACCAATTTTATATTTAACTGTCACTGGAACCTATTCTCTGCTGGATTCCATCTTTTCTTTTTTTTTTTTCTTTTCTAATTTCTTATAAGAAATAATGAGTGACCCTGGCAGGAGAGAAAACAGCATGCTGATTTAGTGAGAATGGAATGGACCCTCATCCTACTTGATATACTGGGGGATCTTGGATCGTCACCTAATGTATCCCAAAAGCTCTGTAATCATCTGTTAATTATGATTATGTTTTCAGCTATAGACTTAAATTTCAAACAATTTCCCTTCATAGATGATTTTATAACTGTTTCTAGTCCTTTTTTTCCTGGAGACACAGATAAAATTTCTAAGCACATTTCCTTTTGAAGTTTGGAGCAAACTCACTGTGCATTTCTCCCACTTTCCCATCATTGCCTTCTCATCCTAGTATAAAACGAGGCAGAGGGTCCACTGAGACAGTGTTTGTTCATGAGAGCATTTCAAGTGATTTAACAGTATTAACAAGAAAAATTCATTCAGTATGCCTGCATCTTGTGTGTGTATAGCACTTACCTAATAAGAGAGTCATTTTAGGAAAAACCATTGTAGACACTAACTGTAACCCAGGTTTCGAGCAAAATCATCCTTATTGTTTTATTTTATCTGGATGTCTGACTAAGAAAATGACTTTTTCATTTTGTCTTTGCTCCTCCTTCCTTCCTTCCTTCCCTCACTCCCTTCCTTCCTTCCTCCCTCCCTCCCTTCCTTCCTTCTTTCTTTCCTTCCTTCTTTCTTCCCTTTTGCTTTCTCTTTTTGTGGTACTGGAGATTAAACCCAGAGCCTTACATATGCCAGGCTAGTACTTTTTTTAACTAAGATTTATTTTGGTAAACTACTTCAAGTAAAATTGAACGTTTGTATTTAAAATCCATTATTTACAAAAACAATAATGATGTTAATAGCAAAGAGTAACAAAAAACATGAATGTTACATTTGGGGCCCATTATGTGAAACATGTAATTGGATGTCAATTTTACAAATAGAGGAATTGAGATTCACAGAAATTAAGCTGCAGCAAATAGTATATGAAAACAGACTTTTTATGTCCATATGAAATGTATAATCACCATAAAAATCACAGGATTTTATACAATGGTTATAACCTGCTATAAAAAGGTATTATTTGAGCCAGGTATGGTGGCACATACCTCTAATCTCAGTATTTGAGAGGCTGAAACAAGAGGATCACAGGTTCAAGGCCAGACTCACCAACTTATCAATACTCTGTTTCAAAATAAAATAAAATAAAATAGGGCTGGGGGTTGTAGCTCAGAGGTAGAATACCCCTGAGTTTAGTCCCTAGTATCACACACACACACACACACACACACACACACACACACAAGAAATTATTTAACTCATACACCTCCATAATACATTTTCGTTGTTTACTATTTGACTTTTTACTTATTGTTTTTATAATTCTGTTTTCTACAGAAAGAATAAAAAAAATTGTTTAGGCTTTTCTTAGGCATGGTTGATCAAAAAGAATTCAATAATAATTTGCAAATGTTTAACTTTACCTTCATGGCTTGCTTTTGATCAGGTTATATAAATGTTGAGAAATTTTGTTAAGTTTGAGAATTAGTCAAGATTCTTTCATACGTGAGCTGACATATTTCAAAACATGCCAAGTTTTCTTATGGGTAATATTAAGTATTCTTTTAGTTGTTGACCCTCCTTAACAAGTTTATTGCCAAAGTCTTATTGTCATACACATAGGTGAGTTAATAGACTAGGTGGGAAGAGTATATCTGGATCTATTGCTAAATGAGATATTTTGTAATAATTAATGTTTGTAATAACTATGCCAAGACTTGACTGTCAACCACATGAATACATCAACCCTCATAATAAGTAAATGCATCCCCAATGCAACTTCTATTTTATTATATCTAAATAAAACAAAAGATCCTATCTGCCCCAATGCCACCCAACTCAAGGGAAAGTATAATATTTTATGAAAACACACAACCTGTGCAAACACGTCACAGAAGCCTCAGGGATTTGAAAGTAACAAGTAAGGAGCCATGTTGTTTAACCTTCTATAGACTCATAGTAAATCTGACTTTCTTTTTGCTACTGGGGATTGAATCCAGGGTTATTCTACCTCTGAGATAGACCCCTCCAGTTCTATTTTATTTTTATTTTGAAACAGGGGCTTGCTAAGTTGCCAAGGGTCTTGCTAAATAGCTTAGACTGACCTCAAACCTGAGATCCTCCTGTCTCAGCCTCTCAAATACTGGAATAACAGGCATGCACCGTTATGCCTAGCTTTGTAAAACCAATTGTTATAAAAGGGTTAAAGGACAAGGTAAATATGAAATAATCATGGGCTTCCAAACTTTAAGCCTTGAGGGGAGGTGCAAAGCTCTCTGATTCTGAGTATTGCCCCATCCTTGTCATGAGTCTTTCTTACTGTATTAAAAAAAAAATAATCTGATGAGTCATTATGTATTTGAATGCAGGCCAAATGAGTAGAGACCACATCCTTTAGCAAGCACATCTGCCCAGTTTCATAGCCTAAGACGATGTAAAAACGTCAATCCATGCCCTACATCCCATTTTCTTATAATTAAGTCTAGAGCTTGTGAAAAATCTCTGTACTTTTTCCAGTTTAATCCTATTTAGGCTCTATTACACATTGATTTAGATTAACACAATCTATTACATAATAGTGCTCGGTGATTATGACTTTTATAAGCCCAATTTTAACCTATTTTGTTCAGTTCAGTACTTCCCCAGATGCACTATTACATGAAATGAATTAAATTTTTCCTCTTACTTTCACCTTGCCCTGAGTTAAAGTAAAGGCTAGGATGGTGTTGAAAATATAATTGACTCTGTATAATAGGCAGAATTCTACAATGACTCCTATAATCTCTACTCACTGTGCACATACAGTGTATAATCCCCTCCCCTTGACTGTGAGCAGAACCTGAGAATACCATATCATGATATAATTCCCTTGACTAAGGCAGTGTCAAAGGTGAAGGATTTTTAAGGATTTTTTGTTCTTTGGTACTAGAGATTGAACCCAGAGGTGTTCTACCTCTGAGCTATATACCCCAAGCCCTTTTTATTTTTTAATTTTGAATTAGGGTCTTGCTATGTTACTACAGGACCTTGCTAAGTTGCAGGGGCTGGTCTTCAACCTGCAGTACTCCTGTATCAGCTTCCCAAGTACTAGAATTAAAGATGTGGGCTACCATACCTGGCTGAAGGAATTTTATAGATTCATTTTAAGGCCTCTATTCTGTTAATTTTAAATTAATAAAAATGGAGATTATCCTATGTGAATCTGACATAATCAGATGAGTATTTTAAAGGGTAGTTTAGAGATTGGAGATGGAAGAAATTAAGACAATTTGAGGTATCAAGGACTTTCTATTATGCTTAACCTGAAAAAGCAACCTGCCTGACTCCCATATCACAAGGATTCAATGGTGAACAACTCCAGGAGCCCAAGACCTCAGTCCTGCAACCACAAAACTGAAATTTTACCAACAAGAAGTAAATATATAAAACTCTCATATCCAGATGATATTGCAGCCCAGAGGACACTTTGATTTTAGCCTGGTGAGACTGATCAGACATCTGCTCCCAGACTCCATACCCACAGGAAATGTGAGGAAATAAATTTCATCTTCTATTCTTCCTTAGAAAGAATGAACCTGAAAACCAACGTAAACAAATATACTAAGAAATTAATTTCAATGAAAATAATGGATATATATTGCTTATGGTTCATTAACAAATCTTCTGTCAAGACCTTAGTATTATCCGATTTAAAAAATGGGAATATGGGGAAAAAATCTTACACTTCTGCAGTGACTTCTAGACTTTTGGCTTTCATAGACAACTAAAACTTTCTTAAAAATTTTGAGGCCAATTTAGAATGTTCAACTTTGATTTTACTCAGAAAACATATAATGATCCATTATCATTAAACTAGTATGAAAAAATAAAGAATGTTGTAACACATATTATAATGGTCAGTTTTATATGTCCCAGTGGCTAAGCAACACTACACATTCATTCAACCAAATTCTGGTCTAGGTGTTGCTAGGAAGCTACTTTGTAAATGTGATTAAAGCCCAGTTGGGAGACTATAATGCACCAATAAAAGAAAAAAAATATAAAAGAGGGAAAGAAAAGTTTTCAGATATGTGGAAACAATTGAAACAAAAACTCCATTTGGGTTCAAGTAAAGGATATTATCCTACATAACATTTGTAGGCTTTTGATGCAATTAATGGATAGGACTTAAGACCAGAACTGAGATTTCCCAGGGAAAGAAGACATTCTACCTGTTATTGCAAATCCAGTTCATTCCAGAGAGTTCTAGCCTGCTTTGTGGATTGCAGATTTGTCTGCATAGTCCCATTATTCCCTAAGTCAATACCTTCCAATAAATCTCCTATTGGTTCAATGTATTTGGCAAACTCTGACTGATATACTAATACAAACAGCAAAACAGTGATATAGTTACACATAGGATATGTCACTATACCACAATTATTTTTAATCATTGATTCATAAATGAACATTGGGATAAAGTTAGCCTCAACATTTAATAATTTTATAATATTGTTTTGTATTTTACTATTATCAATTTAAGTATACATAAGCATCAGGGGCAAAATGGCATACCCAGTATCTTCTTTCTCTAAGTGCCAAGTTGATTAACTAGGCACAAAAAATTCTATTGTTAACTATAAATTCTATATTATAGAACAAAGGAATGGAAAGACAAAGGAGGACAGAAAAGAAAAAAAAGGGCAAAATCCAACTGCCTGATGGTCACATCTCCTAAATTAATCATACCAACACTTGAAAAGCTGTATCAGGTATTTATTATATCTCGTGAGTACAGTCATATCAAACTCTACACCTGGTTTAAACAGGGAAGGGCAGGATTTACAATGATTGAAACAATCATTTATAAGGTAAAGCTTGGCAGAATTGCTATTAGAATGCAACAAGCAATTCTCCATTTTAGAGAACTGTCTGTCCTGTTGATAGTTTAAATTGCACACATTACTTTGAAAAACCACAGGTGACTTTTGCAGAATCTGCATTATTAAAATAGTTTTATTTAGTGGAAGATGCAGTGTTTTCTTAATGATTACATTAGTCCTTTATAAGTAATTTATAAAGTCCTTGAGAATGGAACCCCATTTAAAAGCATAACATTTTATTGACCCCTCTGTATTCCTAGAACCTCTATATTCTGTTGAAAAGTTGGTAAGCTAGATTTCCTGGTCAGTACCTTGGCAATTTTTTTAGAGTTAAGGGAGTTTTTAAACTGCCCTCAAACCCTTCAGGCCATGCAAGCTCAGTTCTGCTCAAGTAACATTTATTGGGCATCTTAGAGTCTAGAGAGGAAACTTGAAAAACAAGTAATAGCAATAAGGATGTTGAATAAATTTGGGAGGACCTGAAAATTGTGAATTTCTGAGAATCCTTAGACAACTAAAACAACAAAAACAAATTTTTGCACATTAGACATTGCTATTACACATCTGAAGTCAAGAGAAACTACAGGAGACATTATCAAACTCTTTTCAAAATTGTCCTTTTTGCCTAAATTTAATCACACAAATCCTGTCTTATAATTTTCATCAACAGAGAGCGGGATGAGTGTATATTATTTCCAGAATCATTGTGGGGGGTGTTAAAAAATAGAAATTTATTCTCTCATATCTGGTAGGTAAAATTCTAAAATCAAGGTGTTGTTAAGGTCATGTTCTCTCTAAAGACTGTGTAGAATAATCTGTTCTATCTTTCTCTTAGCTTCTGGCACTACAGTAATTATTTGTGTCTCTTGATTTATAGATTCTTCACTCCAATCTCTGCCTCTAATCTGTATGGTGTTGTCCCTGTGTCAGCCTCTGCTTCCCCTCTATTCTTATAGGGAAATGGTCATATTCCATTGTGTCTCCCCTATTCTAGGACTTCAATGTCCTGAATAACTTGTATTAAAATTTCAATCAAACAAGGCCATGTCCATAAGTTTTTGGAAACTAGGATTTCAGCCTAGTTTGGAGATTCATAATTTATTCATTTTTTGTTGTTGTTTTCCTTCCTTCATCTTTAGCTATCAAGGAAATACAAATCAAAACTACACTGAGATTCTGTCTCACTCCAGTTAGGATGGAAAAAAAACAAAAACATGAATAATAATAAATTCTGGTAAGGATGTGGAGAAATAGAAACCCCATTATACTGTTGGCGGGAATGCAAACTACTGCAGCCACTCTGGAAATCAATGTATAGGTTTCTCAGAAGACTGGGAATGGAACTACCATATGACTCAGAGATAGTGGTCCTGGGCATCTTTCCAAAGGAAACAAAGTCAGAATATTATAATCATACTTGCATATCCAAGTTCGTAGCAGCACAATTTACAATAGCCAAATTATCCCAAAGGAAATTACATCAGAATATTATAATCATACATGCATATCCATGTTTATAGCAGCACCATTTACAATAACCAAATTATGAAACCAGCCTAGATGTTCATCAATGGATGAATGGATCACAAAACTTTTGCATATACACACAATGGAATTTTACTCAGCCATAAAGAAGAACAAAATTACACCATTTGCAGGACCTGGTGGGGAGATACACAGTTTAACCAATAATAGAGAATGTAGGTTTTGGCACAAATAATTATATATGTATTATATTTATGGAAAAGAGTACCCTCAGACATTTAACATCATCTTGATTTTCTGGAATCCTAATCAAATTTTTCAGATATTTCAAATATAAAATGGGTTATTTATTTGTTTTTTATTTGGAGGTAGACCCCTCTCCTGGGTCATAAAATACTATTCAAGAAGAATGCAGAAAATCAAGTATAATTATCTAAAATATTTATCTAGTTGAATGAGATAAATATTCTAGAACAAAAAAGAAGTCTCCAGATACCCATAACAACCAAATAAGTCAAAAACTTAAGTAACAGTTTCATAGTATTTTAAAATATCAGGCATACTTGAGAGGAAAACAGATAAAGCTATTTCTACTTTCCAAATTACTGAAGAGGAGAATGGATCACAGAGAACATGGTGATCCTCCTTGTTTATACCAACAGATCATAGCTGGAGCTCCCCATGATCAGGCAGCCAGAATTAGCAAGATTAGATATCATATATGGAAGAGAATTCTGTGCACAAAGGAAGTCCCAGAAATCTGCATGGCAATGGCTTTGAGGCATAGAGCAAATATTAAACATACATAGAGTAAAACTACAATGTATGGCAAAGAACAGCTACTGGAAAACTGAGCCAAACAGAGATGGTGAGTGGCATAGTGCAAGGGTCAGCCAGAGAGGAGAGATCTAAGTTAATACCCCAAACATTATTCACTTGATGCCTTCCTTCTTTCCTTCCAATTAAACCTAGAGGCATTCTACTTCTGAGCTACACCCCCAAACCTTTTTTATTGTTATTACTATTATTTTTATTATTATTATTATTATTATTATTATTTTAAACAGTGTTCATAGGGTAGTATGTGTGGCTTCAAACCTGCAATCCTCCTGTCCAGGCCTCACAAGTACTGGGATTCCAGGCACTCACCATTGTGCCTGTCTCATAAAGATATTTTAAGCTAATTTTGTACTTTTTTTCTCCAGTTCTAGAATCATCTATTTCTCCAGAAAGTGTTCTCACCTTTTAGAAGTTTATAATGTACAGATATAGGGATGTTGTCCTTTGTGATATTTGTTGCAAATATATTCCTCCAGTTGTCATCTGTAGGTTTTTCAAGGGTAATTTGTAGAACTTATGCTATACAATTTTTAAATGTAGTTTAACTTAATTCATTTTTTTTATTGCATCTGAAGTTTGAGTCATAACTAGAAATGCATTCACACTCTGCAATAATTTATCATGTCTTCCTATAGTAAGAACATATATTTTTTAACATTTAGTTTTCTGCATTTAGAGTTTATTTTTGTCTATGGTATTAATTATGGTTGTAATTTTATCCATTTCCAGTTCTCTAATTACTATTTATTTATAAATCTGTTTGCCCCAGGAATTTTATTAACCATCTTTATCATATACAAAATGTCTATATTTATTTGCATATATTTTAAATTTTCTACTCAGTTTTATCCATGTCTGTTTGCCTTTTTATGTACTACTTTTAATTAAGATTTTATAGTGTATTTTAAATATAACAGTATTGGTTCCCCTCAGATTGCTGCTCTTTCAATATTTTATCATATATTTTCATATGTTCTTATTTTCTCATATGAAGCTTAGAATCAACTTCCCTAGCCCAGTAGAAATTTTGTTGAAATTTTATTGGAATTCCATTAAGTTTGTAAGTAAAACTATGGAATATTTTCTTTTTAAAATATTAAACCAATAAAATATTTTTTATTTGTTTTGTGTCTTTTAGAATTTTAAAAATTGTTTCTCCTTTCATGTTTTATACATTTCCATGTAGTTAATTCCTAAATCTTAAAAAAAATGTTGCTATTAACTTTAAATAGTTATTATTTGCATTCAATAAGAAGAATGATTTTTTATGATAATTTGAAATGCTGGTACTTTATTGTTTTGCTTTAAGTCTATATATACTTTGTGAGTTGAAGGAAGCATTACCTGAATTAGGAGAAACTTGCAAATACACCAACACAGTAACTTTTAGTTGTGCCATGAATATGGGGGAATTGAGATACATAAAATAAAGTGTTGATGTAGAAGAGTCCTAAGGAAAAGAGATTAAAATGGTACTGAATTCAAGGTACCTATGTGGAAAGCCAAGAAAAATAGTCTAGAGAATTAAGCACAAATTCTGTAAACTGGCAGTGAAGGAATCATTATTTGAGTTTTGTAAAAGCTTTCCAAGTGGTCTCAGAGAATGTGTTAGGATTGAGTTTAGTTGTAGACATATATCAAGTCAGTCCCAAAGGCAAGGGTGTAAAGAAAGGAAAGGTTGATTGCTGGCAGTTGGTGTGGGCATGTGAAGATTTCCAGGAGAGCAGTCACTATAGTCTGAGTTATAAGCAAAGGTCAAAACAATGCCCAGCCAAAGCAAAAGACTGACAAAGAGAGAGAGGGAGAGAGAGATCTGGAAAAAGAAATACAGTTTCTTACCTCCAGCAGATGCTGTCTTGGCCTACAGAACTTTTAAAGTACTGAACATTGGCCGCTCAATCTGTCATTACATCATAAAACATATACTGGTCTTTTATATCAATAAATCAAGAATAAATCCACAGACACTGAATTATTGGACACTGAGTCAATTGGCTAAAGACCAAGACAAAAATACTATGGAAATTAAGAAAACATCTTATGTCACATGAAGTTCTGAGAACAAAACCATAATATATTTTATTGGAGTCCCACATAAGATGGTGGCAACAAGGTTAAGAATCTAGGTAGGAAAGTTGAGGTGAATTTTCAGAACCAAAGTCAGGTAAAAATTTCTTCTCCAGAATCATCCCTGTAGCACCAAAGGTCTAGGCCATCAAGAGCTGAAAAGCCTGAGTATATGAATTTAGGGGGAGGCACCATTTGAATACAGGCAGAAATAAAGAATGGAGTTTTAAAAAAAGCAGTGGCTTGTCAACTTTTCTTTTAAGCAATGAAATCTTATTATTTAAATAAATCTAACATGAAGCCTTGATATAAGTACAATTTACCAAATAAAAATAGAAAAATAAAATAAAATTATTGGAGTATCTAAATAAAAAAAATATTTGAAGGTTCTGGCTAAGCAGACTGGAGTAGATTTAAGTTCTGGCTGCTAAGCTTCTATTATGCTTTTTGTAATGTCTACAGAAACCCTGTGCTTCAAGCAAGACTGTTTTGAAGCCCACTGGACTAGATAACTGAAAATGCCATCCCAGAATCTGAAACTTGCAAACAAATTAAGTTAACATCCATAGTCCAGTAGAAAAGGCTAAAGTTTAGGATTGGGTACATCTGGTTTTCCAACCCATTTTGAAACTGTGTGACCTTGGGGTAAGTTACTTTACTTTTTTGACTCTCAGTTTCTTCACATTTAAACTTGGTAAATAACCCCCGCTTTCCTGAGTCATCCTGAAAATTCAAAGATTAAAAAGTGCATAGTATCAGAAAAGTGCATAATATTGGCTTATGTTTGTACAATTCATATATCTTATATATGACTTTCGCTCATAGTTGGGAGCGTGTCACTCTTCCCCGGACTCAAGTAAAGTTCATGATTTCAGCTGACCAGCAAGGATGAGTAGAGGCTGTGTGCTGGTTTGCAGGTTTCTGCACTTTGGCTTATGGTAAAGGGTTATTCTCTTAAGCACTCTTCTAGCCTAAAATGAGGGTTCCATCGTATCTCCCCCCCACTGCCTTTTACAATTTTCATCTCTTTACCTTCCTATTATTTGAAACTGATATTTATCCTGTAAAAGCTCACTGTCACTTTCCCAGTTGCTTAATTAAGCACATGCCTGTGTCATACTGATGTAAAACAATTTGAATATCATTCCTGCCAGTAGTGGATTAATAACTGGCATCTACTGAGTATGTATACTTTGTCAATCATTATGCTAATATGGTATGTGAGTGAGCTTAGATTATCCTTATATTTGCCCTCTGAGGGAGGTATGGACATTAATTGATATAACTAGCATTTTATAGACAAAGAAACTCTAGCCAGATCCTTCTCCAAGATCTAATAGCTAAGTGCTAGTGTTGATATTTAAACACAATATCTCAACCCCAAATTCTGCTTCTACTTTGCAACATCCTCTTTCTTAGCATAGATATTCCATAACGGGAAACCTGAAATTAAAATAAAATCAGGTGGCCTATTATACAGTACACAGGAAAATGCAGCTGCCAGCTATATCCACTGATGCTGAATTTCAAGAGATTTTTAGGCTGCCATCCAAGCAAATTGAAAAAAGATAAGGAAAAACTGTACAAGTATGCTAAGTGGTTTTTTGCATTAATGTAATAGGCTTAAAATATAAACAGGGTCAAATTCTTAACTAGAATAGTCATAAAGGGTCTTGGTAATTTGTTGATTTAACTAGCTTTTCCAACGTTATGTTGGATGAAGACATAGACCTTATCTAAAATGGCAAGGGAGTCTGTTAACAGTTTTAAATATTGGCTTACTTACTAGGAAATAATTATTTTTTGTATCTGTGAGTTCATAGAGCATTGGTTTTATGGTTAGTAGCTTATCGACCTTTGAGCTAAAAAAGACTATATATTTTTAATTGTGTGTCTAAAGACATTTTATGGTGAGATGCTCTCTTATCCAAATGTCTGTGAGTTATTTTCTTGCTCCTGATGGTAACTTATAAGGATGTGTATCATTGAGAACAAAGAGGAACATTAACTAGTACAAATTTTCTGTACAGCTGAAGGAGGAAATAATCTTTACCTTTCTTTTCTTTGCTTCTTTCATTTTCTTTTAAATTGAAAGAAATGCAGCTGTCCTCTAATTAGGGGTTTTGGAAGAGAGTCATTCTTGATAACCACCGTTGACATCTTCACACTTAAATAGATGTCTTAAAGGACTAAAAATATTTGGCTTGGAGATATGAGATAATGTTTTCCGCTTAATCGAATACCTGATTGTGTGTGTGTGTGTGTGTGTGTGTGTATGTGTGTGTGTGTATACAAGAGAAGCATAGTATCATTTTATAGGATCAGTGTATTTGGTCAAATGCACTGAGTTTTGTAAACTGGATTAAGGTTCTTTGTAATTGACAAAAGTCCTGTTAAATCTGCACACTCTCAGATATTACTGTAGTCCTTTCTTGAATCTGCCCACCACCAGGCTTGCAAAATTCTATGAGAGTTTTCCTCTCCAATGAAATATTACTTCCAAACCAACAAAGAAAGTTTCTCTGGATTTTGGAGGTCTTAATGACAGTAGGGGATGTAATCCTCTTAGCATTCACGTGTGTCTCATTCTTTGTGCTTATCCAGTCTGTTTGTGTCCCATATGTGGACCTCTGGATTTTTTTTCTTTATTCTTGCAGTGTTTGAAAAGAGTAGTGGGGAGGAAATCCCTTTGGAAAAGGATGTGTGTTCCTATATTATGTCAGGGATAAATGTTTGTTAGTTTATCACATATAGTAGCAAGACATCCTAGGAACTAGGTTTCTCATTCCACCCATGGAAGTATTTAAAGGAATCCTGCCTTGTTATTCACAGAGCAAAGAACACTCTCATGACTTAGCATGTTGAAACATAGATTCAGGTAAAAATCTGCAATTAATGTATCCTTGTTTATCCAGGCTGATAAGGATGGCTTTCCCATTTCCTTCAAACTACCTCTAATTCCTAAATCTTTTATTCACCTCTTTTAGTTCAGGCAACAGATGAATATAGGAAAATGCTAATACAGTTAACTTTCCAGTGAGAATATCCTAGGAACAACTGTGTGTGTGTGTGTGTGTGTGTGTGTGTGTGTGTGTGTGTGTGTGTATACATACCTGTGCACACCAATTGGTTTTGTATATATAATTCAAAAAGTCTGACATAGTCTTTATGAATCCATATTCTTAAACAAGTTAAAAATGGTATTCCAATAATAAGAAGTATGTTGTAATGAAATTCTGCTTGCCATGCTTATGGAAATAATTGATGTCCATAAAGATGACCTACAGGCTTACAAAGATTCCCAGGTGGTATCTGAATCATCAAAAAAATTGAATTGTGCTCAATAGAGATTCACTTAACTGTTCTTTATTAAACTCTTCATATGTGTTCTCTTTATATTATTATACATTATTACATTTTATATTTAATTTTGTATAAAATTATCTTCTGCAATCATCCCATATAACACAAATATTTCGAACTATATTTAACTATGTTTATAATATATATACCTAATATTATATATTATACTTTTCCATATGCATATATACTTATGATAAAGTTGAATTTAGACATTAGGCACCGTAAGAGATTAACAGCAACAATTACCAAAGATGTAATCAACCAACTCAGCATTCAACTATTTTTCTTTCCTTATTAAGACAAGGCATTTTACTCTGTGTGTATGTGTGTGTGTGTGTGTGTGTGTGTGTGTGTGTGTGTGTGTGTGTGTGTTACTAGGGATAGAATGCAATGACATTCTACCTGACTTACAACTCTAGCCTTTTTTATTTTTGTTTTGAAACAGAGTCTTGCTATGTTACTGAGAGTTTCACTGAAACTGACCTCAAGTCTGTGATTCTCCTGTCTCAACTTCCAAAGTACTGGGATTACAGGTGTTTGTCACCATACCCAGCTAAGACATTTTGCCTTTTAAATTAAAGGAAGCACTTTATGGCTTCTTTTGCATATCTGAATTGTACTTTAAGTAAAACGGGGTTTACTTGATGCCAAGCACTGTAAAACCATGTCAGTGGATCTGATAACCTAGTTGGCTACTGACTAGGGGTGGGTAACATATACAGCATGGATACAGGCCACAAAGGGATCATGTACATCCTGGGGTAGGATGAGGCAGGACAGCACAAGATTTCATCATGCTACGAGAACAGCATGCAATTTAAAAACTGA
>PVLC010015721.1:0-15408 GCA_004027655.1 Graphiurus murinus
AAAATGGGACATAAGAGGGACTCCAGGTGAAGGAGAATTCTTAGGTGAACAAAAATTTGACTTAATGGAAGGTGACGGAGGAGGGGGGGACACCCTAATGAGCATGATGTACTTATAAGATCACATGAAGGTCAATCACTAAACTGACCAGGAGATAGGGGGAGGGTGGGTGGGAATTGGGGAAGGGTTAATGGGAAATGTGTGCATGGATGTCTTTACCTGTACTAGTTTGTACCCAACAAAAATGTGTAATTAACCCGGTTGTACCCAAAAAATGTATAAAATTCCATGCTAAAAAATTAAAAAAAGAAATAAAAAATTAAAAAAAAAAAAAAAAAAAAAAAAAAAAAAAAAAAAAAAAAAAAAAAAAAAAAAAAAAAAAAAAAAAAAAAAGTCTCCTCGTGTCTCTCTTTTTTTCTTTTGTGGTAAGAACATTTATCACAGATCTACCCTCTTACCCACTCTTTGGGTGCACAGTACAATATTGCTAAGACTTTACACCCACTGAACAACACCTCCCCGTTTTCCCTCCTCCAGCCCTGGACAACCGCCATTCGAATCTCTGCTTTTACTTTTTACGGGTTTCACTAATTTAGATACTTCCTGTAAGTGGAATCACAAAGTGCTTTTTTCTTCTGCGATTGGCTGATTACTCAGCTAGCATCCTCAAGGCTCAGCCATGCTGTCACATGTGACCAGAGTGACTTCTTTTTAGAGGCCAAATCAGATTCCCTTGGATGTATATACCACATTTTTTTTTTCTGTTTCTTTTTTTTCTCTTTCTACTTTCCTTTCTCTTTCTTTCCTTCCCTGTCTTCCTCCCTCCTTTCCTTGTTATTGTCTTCTTCTTCTTCTACTACTACTACTACTACTACTACTACTACTACTACTGAGGATCAAACCCAAACCCAGGGATGTTCTACCTCTGAGCTATACCTCCAGCCCCTTTTATTTTTACTTTGAAACAGGATTTTGCTAAGTCATTGAGGCTATCCTCGAACCTGCGATCTTCCTGTTTCAGCCTCCCAAGTCCTGGACTGCAGGCGTGCTCCACCACGCCAGGGCCACCTCGTGTTCATCCATTCATCCATCAGTGGATGGTTCGTTATGTCCGTACCTTGGCTGTTGTGAGCAGTGCTACATGGAGCATGAGTGCGGGGGATAACTCTTAGCATTCCAGATTTTCTTTTTTTTTTTTTTTTTTTATTACTGGAGATGGAACCCAGGGGTGTTCTACCTCCAAGCTACACCCCTATCCTTATTTTTTATTCTATCTTTTTGAAATACGGTCTCACTAAACTGTGGAGAGCCTCACTAAGTAGTTGAGGCTGTCCTCGAACCTGCGATCCTCCTATTTCAGCCTCCCAAGTACTGGGATTGCAAGTGTGGGCCACCATGCCAGGCTGGCATTCCAGAATTTTGATGATCTTTCTGTTATCACTACTGAGAGCTGTGAGATTTTATTTAGTTATGAAGGCCTGTTAAATATCTCTGATTAACAGAATATCGGGTAATAAGTCTAACGATCCACTTTGTATGTTGCAGGCACATTTTGTGAAGATCTCTTGTTCTGTTGTGGACCGAAATGTTATCATTTTATCCTGAGCAGCAGCACCTGGCAGAGATGTAAGCAGCAGTGCCAGCGTAATGGATGGTCCCTTCTGAAGTCCGATGACAAAGATGAACTGGTACTAAAGACTCTTCACATTCACTTGTGTTCTCTTGGCATCTGTCTGTCTCTCACCCTCAGACACCAGATACTGAGGACGGGCAGGAGGGACTTTCAGCTGTTCTTCCTGTTGTGTTTGCAATACAGGCAGCAATCCTATGGTGGAGAGTCTCAGGAGACTCCTGCCTGCTAGGAAGCATAAGATCCTGCTACTTCCTAGGGCTTCAGTGTGTGTAATCTATTATAACAACCACTGCTACTCAAGATGAAGTTTGGTTCTTTGCAATTATTCCCCTTTCTAAGGAATCTGCCATAGATCCCTTCAGAGAAAAGTATGCCTTTGCCTGAATGAAATTCACCCATTTTTTAGAACCAAGAGTTATTTATCCCTGTACAGTGGCAACTAACCTGGGCACAGTGGTGCATGTCTGTAATCTCAGTACTTGGGAGACTGAGAAAGAAGGATCACAAGTTCAAGGCCAGCCTCTGCAACTTAGTGAGACCCTCAGCAATCTAGTGAGACCCTGTTTCAAAATAAAAAAATCGAAAGGGCTGGAGGTATAGTTGAGTAGTAGAATGCTCCTGGTTTTAATCTCCAGCACCAAAATAAATGAACAAGAGAAGATAAAGTGGCCACTATGAACCAGGAGGTAGCATGGTGCAGGAGTTAGGAACCCAGAAACCAGGCTGCTTGGGATCAAATCCGTCTCAGCCACTTCCTGGCTGTGTGACTTTAGGTAAATTACTTAACCTTTCTGAGCTTATCTGCAAAATGGAGATAATAACAAAGACCATAAAAGTGATAACAGTTTTACCAATCCCCTGTATGTAACCTCTACTTGATCAATATCATTTTTTTTTTTTTTTTTTTTGGTACTGGGGATTAAACTCAGGAGCATTCTACCACTGAGCTACATCCCCAGCCCCATTTTGTAATTTTTATTTTGAAACAAGGTCTCACTAAGTTTCGAGGGCCTTACTAAGTAGCTGAGGCTGGCTGAGAACCCAGATCCTCCAACATCAGCCTCCCAAGTACTGGGATTACAAGCGTGCCCCACCATGCCCGGCTTGATCAATATTCTTATATAAGAACACATTAGGATGCACTTTTTTATGGTAATGGGGATTGAACCCAGGGGCATTCTACCTCTGGGCTATATCCTGAGCCCTATTTTATTCATTGTTTTGAAACAGGGCCTCACTAAGTTGCTGAGGCTGACTGTGAACCTGCGATCCTCCTGTGTCAGCCTCCCAAGTATGGGGGTTACAAGTGTGTGCCATCACACCTGGTTTGGATATATATTTTAAAAAATAATTACAAAAGGAGAAAATATAGTGACAATGATAGTGAAATTGCCTTTAGTTTGTTACAAAGGGAAATTATCCAAATACATAAAATGTGTGTGTGTGTGTGTGTGTGTGTGTGTGTGTGTGTGTGTGTGTGTGTGTGTTTTCTTTTCTGTTTCTGGGAAATGAACCTAAGTATATTCTACCTCTGGGCTACTACTTCCCCAATCATTTTTATATTTTTTTTATTTTGAAATGGTCTCATTAAGTTGCTGAGGTTCTTGCTAAATTCTAAGGCTGGCCTTGAATCTATGATCCTTCTGTCTCAGCCCCTCCCAAGTACTGGGATTACAGGTGTGTGTCACCATGCCTGGCTTAAATGTGTTTTTATAGGGAAATGTTTGCAAAGATTAGCCTGAAATCTCTATTTATCATTTCAGAAAACAACAAAAAATTTATATGCAGATTTAATACATGTTTAAAATCACAGCATAAAAGGATGAATGAGATCAAGTCATGAGTTATTTTTGTTTGTTATGGTTAAATATAGTTAAATTTAAACATTTTAAGCTGGGTGTGTTGGCGCATGCTTGTAATACCAGTATGGCTGAGACCGGAGGATCTGGGTGAGGCTCTCCACAACATAGTGAGACCCTGTTTCAAAATAAGGAATAAAAAATAGGGCTGGGGATGTAGCTCGGAGGTAAAATGCCCCTGGGTTTAATCCTCAATACCACAAAATAAATAAATGAATGAATAAATAAATAACCGTATTTTAAACTATATTCAGTCATGTAATCAGACCTTAAGTGCCATATCACTCTGTTATATTACATTTTAGACATAGTAATTATTTTCAAGTATTTCCTCCTTTCCTTCACTCCTTCCAAGTACTGAACTATATCAAGACTTTCCCGTAGGAATAGATGTTTTACTACATACCCCCTTTCATGCATACTTTTTATTTTAATACATTTATTCTGAACATTCCTTCTTTCACTTCACTTTTGCGCCACCACGTCCCACTTTCACTTAAGATTATGTAATGAACATTTTCCCCACCCTCAGTCTTCTTGTGAAGCAACTGAATAGTTTCCTAAAGTGTCCAAAGGATTTAATGAATCTCCTATTGCTAGATCCTTAGATTTTTACATTTTCTGATGGTTTTAATACTGTGTGAGATTTGTATCCATTCTTGGCATAAATAAATAACTTTCCAGTGGAAAGTTACTTTGGAAAATGGAGACGCAGCAATTTAGGGCAGGGAAGTTGAGGATAGTAGCATAGGACCAGCTGGCCCTTGACCCGTTCCCTTTGTTCATACAAGAGGTAAGAATTTTGCCCCATGATGTGCCCGCTTTCTTTTCTAGGGCATCCTTAGATCCTGGACTTGTAGGGGAAAGCGTTACTGGATCGGGCAGTCATACCACGAAAAGGAAAGTAAATGGAAGTGGGTCGATGATAGCCCAGCTGGAATGTGAGTTTCTGGAATGCATTCACAGCCTACGCAAGGAGAATGTCTAAAAAGAATCTAGCTCATTCCACACGACTCAACCCGTGTTCAGGTGGACATCCTTGGGGTGAACAAGAAGAAGAAGGAGTGAGAACGTGTTTGAGCTGGGCGTGGTGGCGCACACTTGTGGTCCCAGTGCTTGGGAGGCTGGGACAGGAGGATCACAGGTTTGCAGCCAGCCTCAGCTACTTAGTGAGGCCCTCTGCAACTTTTTCAAAATAAAGAATAAAAAAAATAGAACTGGGGATATAGCTCAGAGGTAGAATGTCCCTGGGTTCTATCTTCAGTACCACAAAAATTAAATTAAAAAATGTGTTAGAGGAAGTATAGTTTAAAAAGGAAGAGAAGTGTCATACAGAGTTATTATCAATAGTAAAAATAATAAGGTGCTCAGAAGTATGCGTTATAGAACAAAATCATGTATTTTTAAGGCCACTAGTCTACAATTGAGTTACATCCCCAGTCTTTAAAAAAAAAAAATTTTTTTTTGCCCAAGTTGGCCTCAAGCTGTGATTCTCTTGCTTCAGCTTCTCAAGTAGCTAGAATTCAGGTGTGCGCTGGAATCATAAATTTTACAAAGATGGAAAGTGATTGGACCACCTCGATTTGTCTATAATGAATATTCTGAGTTTTCCAATATATGCATAATATATACATGTATATATATATATATAATGCCTAAGTACATGGCATGTACACACCCTCCATTTTTAAGTATAGTATTATATAAACTTTTGTTTACATTTAATTTTAATATGCTGTAAAGCTGTTTCTTCATGTTTTAGAAATAGTCATGATTGCATTTTTATTCCTAGAAATTTTATTTTCAAATAACCTTGCTAGTTACTTATATTTTCAACCTCTCTCTCTTTTCTTTTTTTTTTTTTTTGAGGTGCTGGGGATTGAACTCAGGCACATTCTACCTCCAAGCTACCCCCAGCCCTATTTTTATTCTTTACTTTGAAATAGGGTCTCACTAAGTTGCGGAGGGCCTCACTAAGTAGCTGAGGCTGGCCGTGAACCTGAGATCCTCCAGTTTCAACCTCCCTAAACTGGGGTTACAAGCTTGCACCACCATGCCCGCCCGGCTTCTTATTTCTTAAAAGATATTAAACATCCTTGTTTCTTGTTTCTTGTTTCTTTTTTTTTTTTTTGCGGTACTAGGGATTGAACTCAGGGGCATTCTACCTCTGAGCTACACCCCCAGCCCTATTTTTTATTCTTTATTTTGAAACCAGGTCTCACTAAGTGGCGGAGTGCCTCACTAGGTAGCTGAGGCTGGCCACAAACCCGGATCCTCCGATCTCAGCTTCCCGAATGCTGGGATTACAAGCATGCGCCACCATGCTCGACTTACATCCTTTTTTCATACTTGGTAGCTGATAATCCTAGCACTTGAAGTTCTGTAAGTCTAGTCTATTGTTTTTGCTGGCTTTGTTCACAATGCCATTTTCTTTGTGGTGGTGGATAACAGTTTTTCTCTATCTCTTTTTGAGTTGCTTTGGAAACTATTTGGGGCCTGAGATGAAGGGGTGAAGGTGGCGATTCCCAAGGAAGACCATGTGTTGGTGGCATCCTTGGGGGGCTTTAGGAGTCTGGGCCACTTGTCCTTCTGAACTTGAGTCTTGCAAGAATTGAAGTTGTGGGCTGCAAACCTACAAAAGATATCTTGCAGGAAATCACCTTAATGCAGTTCATTGTCCAAGTCCACACCCAGGCAAGCGCTCCCAGAGGTCACAGGTAGAAAGGCTGGTCGGCCAAGGAGATGCTCAGACCATACATTGGCTCAGACCCACTGAGAGCCTGGAGCACAATGCAGAGGGGAGACATGGGCAAGGTTGTGACATGGAGGGTCAGGTACCAGCAGGGAAGAGGATCAGCTGCAGCCCGGCTCCACATCTTCCTGCCCCCCTGCCCCCTCATTGCTGTAGGACTTTGCCTGGCGATGGCGTGGTTCTTTGGGCCAGTCTTGAGGTTTGAGCAGGAGAGCCCAACAGACAGAAAGTTCCGTGGTCATCGCACACACACTTCCTTCACCAGGGAGACGCAGGGCCGTGGGAACCTGGCCACAGCTCAGCTTTCCTCACCTGAGAGCAGCTGTGGGCTCCATTTGTGTTTCTTGGGCAGAGCCGGGAATGGATTATCATGAATGGAAAGCAAAACTGAGACCTCTCGGATGTGCCGTGTGTGATTCATGTGGGTTTTGTGTGCAGTTAGTGTCGACTTGGTCTCTTCTTCCTTTTTGTTCCAATATGTGCCTTACTTACCGTGTCTATAGGTGACAGGCCGCATCTGTTACTAACTGACTTTTCCACTCCTGGTGTATCTTTTGTGTTCTGCCAGTGACTCAGGCCACTTGGTTTCATTTCTCTTCCTTGTATGTTTTGTTTTTTCCCTATAGAAGATTTGAATATTTTACTTATTTATTTATTATCATTTCTTACTAGGGATTGAACCCAGGGGCATTCTACCTCCAAGCTACAACTCTAGCCTATTTATTTTAATATTTTTGGTACTGAGGATTGAACCCAGGGGAATTCTATCCCTGAGCTACACCCCCAGCCCTATTTTATTTTGAAAGAGTCTTGCTAAGTTGCGGGATCGAAGGGTGTGTGACTAAGTTGCTGAGGTTGGCTTTGAACTTGTGATTCTCCTGTTTCAGCCTCCTGGGATTACAAGCGTGCACCACTCCGCCCGGCCAGTCTTCTCTCATCTCCTCCATGGCTCCTCCCTCTTTCCCCTCCCACTGCTCTGCAGGTCTCTCCCCATTATTTAAAGTCCCTTATGTTTTCTGGTTTTTTTTTCTAGCTTCCACATGTGAAAGAAAACGTACAGCCCTTAACTTTCTGAGACTGACCGATCTCACTTAGTCTCATATTCTCTAGTTCTGTCCATTTTCTTGTAAATGACATAGTTTTGTTCTTCTTTATGGCTGAGTAAAGTTCCATTGTGTGTATACCCCACATTTTCTTTACTCATTCATCAATCTCTGATTTTATTGAAAAAAATTAAGAAAACAGGTTCAGTATGTCATAATCCCATGGAATATTACAAATTTATTTTGCCTGGTGACCAAACAAGTACCATTGTGGAATAAAATGGGGGATTATGGGTGTGATCAGGGAGCCATTATTCTCTTTCATGGGATAAGAGCCAAAGAAAATCCTTTAGTGATCAAGTTATGGTTAGTATTTTCATATTCTGTATATTTAGCTAATAGAAATTTTAAAATCATGATTTAAGGTTATTGTAAGCTTCAGAATTACACAGTCGCCCATTCTGTTTTGTCTTCTACAGTGTTTCAGTAATGAATGGGTCTATCCGGAGAGGAAAATGTTTATTTTTGGCCCAAATAACAGAAGATGTAGCTGACTGTTCTAATCCTTACAATTGTATCTGTGAAAAAAGAATCGATAGTATCATCTCTAACTGAGATGAAAAGAAAAGGTAAAAGTGGAATGTCGTCATTTTTGTACGTGTCATGTAATAATTTGTGGTTACTGATAAGAACATGTTTTTGACTACAGGACTTAATCCATTATGGAAACAGAGATGAGCTTTGAGAGGAAGAAAATGCTCTTTTGAATCATGAGTTCAGGGTCGGATACCGTTTCTTCTTGGGGAAGAGGAAAAAGAGTTCCCCTTGGAGAGCAGTTGCCTTTTTCATTAAAAGCCTGAGGAATTCTTCTGTTTCTTTCTCCTGAGCCACTCATAGGCTCAACTAAAGAATTCTGATAAGTAGCCTGAGTCTTTTTCTTATCAGTAGGATAAATCATTTCAATGTCTTCTGGTTTGATGACACAATTAAGAACTAGTGGATAGTTGTGTTTTGTGTGCATCTAGAAACTCACCTTATTCTTTTAAACATTTCATTTTTACATAAAATACAATTTTTAACTTACTATTTGGTAAGAATAGTTACAAGGATGGTCCAATCACCAGTCGTAGTTGTTTATATTTTGCTCTGTTTACTTTGTGATTCTCTCCTGCTCTCCTGATTTATTTGATAGTAAATAGAAACCATCTTGTCCTGTTCTTCCAATAGTTTCTAAAGACAATGATTTTGTATTACATAACCAGGCTGCAACAATTAAAATTAGAAAATTTAAGTCACTTGAGGTAGCACACACCTGTAATCCCAGTATCTGACAGGATGAGACAGGGGGTTGCAGTTTTGAGGACAACCTCAGCAGGTAAGTGAGGCCCTCAGCAACTTAACAAGGCCCTCAGCAGCTTAGTGAGATTCTGTTTCAAATTTTAAAACAAATAGGGCTGGGGGTATAGCTCAGAGGTAGAGTACTCTTAGGTTCAATCCCTGGAACCTCCCCACCCCCTCAAAAAATCAAGACATTTAGTATTGGTACTGTGATCTAATCTATAGTCCATGTTCCTATTTTGTCAATTGTCCCAATAATGTCACTGATAGGTATTTTCCCTCCATGTCTAGGATCGTGGAATGCATTTGGTTGTGATGCCCTTAATTCCTCCTGTTTCAGATGTTTATGCACAATGTACTCTTTGTATCTAGCTTCCTTTGCTCAACATGTTTTTGAAATAAATTCATACTTTTTCATGTACCAGTAGTTCATTTGTGTTGTTACAAGGTTGTATTCTAGTTTACTGCTAATACTGCAGGTTTTTTTTTATTCCCCTGTGTATATCTGATGTGTTTTTGATTTGGGACTATCATGAATAAAGTTGCCGTGGACATTTGCGTGCCAATTTTGTGTGGACGTGTTTTTATTTGTTTGTGGTGAGCGGGTAGGCCTCTGATTACTGGGCCCTGTGTGCTATGGTTTGAATAAGGATTGCCCCCCCCCAAAACTCTGCATTGAAGCACAGCCCCCAGTGTGACCATGTGCAGAGGTGGGGCTTTTAAGAAATTCTTGGAGCTGGGCATGGTGGCGCGTGCTTGTAATCCCAGTACTTGGGAGATTGAGATAGGAGAATCACAGGTTGGTGGTCAGCCTCAGCTACTTAATGAGGTTCTGTTTCAAAATAAAGAATACAAAATAGGACTGGGGATGTAGCTCAGAGGTAGAATGCCCCTGGGTTCAATACCCAGTACCGCAAAAAAAAAGAAATTATTGGATCATGAGGGATCTAGCTTCCTCAGTGGACTAAGATTTGATGGATTAATAGTTAGAATGGACTAATACATAGCAAATGCTAGAAGAAGTGGTTACTGGAGCACGGCCTTGAGGACCACCTCTGTCTCTGACACCTTTTTCTCTCCCTCTCCCTTCTTACCAGGTGCTGTGAGTGGAGTCGCTCTCCCCTTTCATAATCTGTAGCGAGATCTGCTGCCTCACCTCAGGCCGAAAGCAATGGAGCTGCCCAACCTTGGACTGTACCTCCGAGACCATGAGCCAAACGACCCTTCCTTCATCTAACTTGTTCTCAGGTATTTTGGTGGTCGCAGCAATGAACAGCTGACTAACACATATGGCAAGTGCATATTTAATTTTATAAGGAGCTTCTAGTCTGTTTTCTGGTGTGATTATATCATTTTATTTTCCCCAGTAGCAACATATGAGAGTTCTGCCAACACTTGACATTGTCAGTCTTGTAAATTTTGGTCATTATGGGGAGTGTAGAGCGGCACCTCATTGGAATTTTTAATTTGTATTTCCCTAATGACTTATAATATTGAACATCTTTTTATGTGTTTTTATTAGTCATTTGTATACTTTCGCTTGTAAAAAGAGAAAGTCTGTTTATCTTTTGCTCACTTTCTTTTTCAGTTGGATTTGTCAGTCTTTGAGCTATGGAGTTATTTATATAATTTATACAAACTCTCCAAACAAATCCTTTCTTAGGTGTATTTTCTATGAATTTTTCTTCTAGTCTGTCTTACTTCCTAATTTTCTTATTGATAACTTTCAAGAAGCAGTTTTAAAATTATTCTGTTTCTCTCTCCTGAGCTACCCACAGGCTCAACTAAAGAACTCTGATAAAGAGCCTGAGTCTTTTCCTTATCAGTAGGATAAATCATTTCAATGTCTTCCGGTTTGATGGCACAATTAAGAACTAGCATATACTTGTGTTTTATTTGCATCTAGAAGCTTACTTCATTCTTTTAAAAATTTTCGTTTTTCCATAAAATATAATTTCAAACTTACTATTCAGTAAGAATAGCTACAGGATGGTACAAGGAACTTCCATATAACCTTTACCCAAATCACCAGGATAGATCAATTTCTGGGCTCTGTATTCTTTTCAGTAACCTGTGTTTCCATTCCTGCAGTAGCACCATCATGTTTTCTTACTATACCTTTATAGGAGCCTTTAAAATCAAATACACTAATACTCCACATTCATTATATTGAAAGAGTCTATGGGCTATTACAGGTTCATGGAGTTTCTTAAAACAAAAACAAAAACAAAAAAAACCTCATGGGATTTTGACTGGATTGCATTGAATCTATACATTATTTGGAAGAACCAATATTTTAACAATATTAAATGTTGGAATTCATGACCATGATTTAATATCTTCATTTAGTTAGGTCTTAGTTTCTCTCATCAATGTGCTAGAGTTGGAGATATAGGGTTTATACACATTTTGTTAAATTTATGGTATTTTTTGATGCTACCTTGAATGACATTTAACTTTATTTTAAATTACTTGTTAATCTACAGAAATAATAATTATTTTTGTAAATTTGCTTCATTTCCTGTCACCTGCTAAATTTCTTTATTACTTCCAATATTTTTTTTGTATGTGTGCACATATATGCATGTGTGTGTGTAGATTACTTAGTATTTTTCTTGTCTATGTTCACAATACTGTCCTCTAAGAATAAAGTTTTGCTTTTTCCTTTTCTTCTTTTTTTCTCTTGTTTTATTGTACTTGTGAGGACCTCCAGTGCAATGTTAAAGAGAACTGATGGTAGACAGATTCCTTTGCTGATTCTCCAAATGGCAGGGAAGCATTTAGCCTTTTACTATTATGCATGAGGTCAGTTACTGAGGTTGTCCTTCAAACTGTGATCATCCTGTCTCAGCCCTCCAACCCACAAGTACTAGGATCACAGGCATGTACCACCAGTACTGACTGATACATATATATATTTTTAAATATTTTCTTTCTGTCTGTATTGTCAACTTAGACAGATTGTCAAATTAGGCAATACTGGCCTATTATTTCCCTAATGTGTTAGTTTCCTATAGTTTCTCTAACAAAGACCAAAACCTTGGTGGCTTAAAGCAATCCATATTCATCCTCTCACTGTTCTGGAAGCCGGAAGCCCACACTTGTGGGGTCTATCGGGTCCACTCCCTCTGACTCTGGGTGAATTTTTCATCACCACTTCCTAGTTTCTGGGGTCGTCCATCGATCATTGGTGCTACTTGGCTTCCAGCTGCACCCCTCAACTGCTGCCTCTGTCTTCACCAGCATTCTCTCTGTGTTTCTCTATTTTCACCTGTGGTTTACTCTTCTATAAGGACCCCACCCTAATGACCTTATCATTACTCAACTGCATCTGTAGTGACCCCATTTTCAAATAAAGCTACATTCACAGATATGGATGTTAGGACTCGAATATATCTTTTTTCTTAAGTTCAGCACACAACAGTAATATTCCTTTGGCATGTATTTGTTTACTGCCAATGGGACAGCATACTGTCTATAATTATGTTTCTTCTCTTCTGATATTGATAGAGTTGTATTTTTCCTCCTTGATCAGTCTAACTATGTATTTGATCTTTTTGGTGAACAGTTTTGTTGGAAATCTCTATGTCTCAGACAGCATGCTTACTGCTATAATGCAATATACCTGACCACAAACTTCAGTGAAGAACGATTTGTTTGTTTACAGTTTCTTAGAGATTCTGGGTTCAGTCCATATGAGCCTGGAGTCTATGGATCTCAGGGCAAGTGGTGGGAAGCAGAGAGAGGGAGAGAACAAGCGCTCTGCTCTCACATCATGGAGGCCAGAAGCAGGAGAGCCAGCAAGCAGGGGGATTCAAGATAAAAAGCAATCTCTAAGGTCACATCCCAGGGACCCACCTTTTCCAGCCACATCCCACCTGCGGAGGTGACCACCCAGGCCATGGTAAGTCCATCACAATAAATTTATCTACTGATGAGATTCCAACCCTCATGACTTAATCACATCGACTCTGACATTAATGCATGAGCCCTTCCGGGGACAGTCTATACCTAACCATCACATCCTTAGTTAGATCTTTTCAAGTAGAACTGAGTTAAGTTAAAAGCTTGTCTTTGATTAGAAGAATTTCCATTTTGGATTTGGAGTAATGTTGGACTCCTCCACATGTCTCTCATTCAGTTCTGTGGAACTGAATAAGGTGAATTACACAAACTGAGAAAAGTATATAAATTTACCCGTCCCATTTGTGTTAGAAGTATTACTGTTTTGTTGGATATTTTGTATTATCTTTTTTTTTACCTTTAACCTTAGATGATAAACTATGGTAAACTATATAAGGAAGATTTTATTCCCTGGATGCATACAGATAAACTACTATATACAATTTTTTCTTTATAAGTTTATATTTTTAAAGTAACACTGTAAACTTTTTGTTTAGGAATAAGTCCATTCAAGAAAATTTAATTATTCTTTCTGAGATTTCTTAAAACATCATTTCCTGCTTTCTTTTAGTTCTTGTCTTTAATTGTCTTCCTTAAGAGATCACTGATTTACCTGTTATTCTTTTATTCCACAGTTGTTTATTTAACTACTGCCATGCAAAAGGCATTACACTTGGTACTAAAATTATGAAGGTAAATATGTTTCCCTTAGGGAGTTCAAACTTGGGGAGGGGATACTGATAAATAATTAAAATGCAACATGAGATCATATCACGAGGCTATAGTGGAGTGTGTTGGTGGAGTCGATCCCACTGAGGCATAAGATGTGATTTGGGAAGACTTTTCAAAGAAATCTACTCAGTTGGGTTTGGAAAACAGTATGTGTTTTTTCCTGTTAGACATACAGGAGAAAGCAATTTCGCTCAGAGTGACTGTCACACAGATGCACCACTTGCCACAGATGGTCAGCACTGCTAAGGGCAGGATGCTGAGCATCATGGGAGGAGTTTTGGAGAGGGACAAGAAGTGTCAAGGAGCATCCTGTTCAGCTACAGCAGGATGAGATTTAAAGAACAGATGTAAAAGTGAGCACTGCAGAGAGGGGGGAAACACCCCAAAATTCCTGCTCAGGTCAAAACCATGTCACTTTTCTTGTTTGATGCCAGTTCTAAAAAGTCATCCCCCTTTCCTTTCCCATCTGAAGTTATCACTACCTATAACGTCACTTAGACTCATCAGTAACCCTGGCCAGGCATTGTGGCACAGACCTGTAATCCAAGTACTTGGAAGACTGAGACAGGAGCATCAGAGGTTCTAGGACAGCCTCAGCAACTTAGCAAGACAATGCTTCAAAATAAAAAATAAATAAATAAAAAATTTTAAAAATAAATGGCTGGGTGTAGCTCATAGGTAGGATGCCCTTGGGATCAATTCACAGTTATTCCCTCTCCCCCTCCAAAAAAAAATCAGTAACCCTGACTCACACATAAGATGGAATTTTTCTAATTCCATTATTTTTATACCTTCACAGCCAATTATTCTGGTTTCTTTTCATTGTTTTAAAAAAACTTAAAATTGCTACAGATAAACCAGCAGAGGATAAGAATATTACACAAGCAAAAAAAAAAAAAAAATGACACAAAGTAATACAGTCTAAAGTTTTTCTCTATCTATTATGAGCTGTGGAACATTGTGTGTGTGCTCTTGGGTGTGCTTGTGTGCACATTTGCATATTTCTTCTCTTTCTGAGAGGTGAAAGAGCCCTCTTGGATCCCTGACTCTACATCTATTTGGGGCACCCACAGATGTGTTGATGCCTGTTGAAGTCTTACCTAGCCCTTAGCCTAAGGTGGCGCAGACTGTCAGCCAATCACCAGCTACCCTAAATCACCTTTTCTCTGGCCTCACCCACTAGTAATTTACTTTCCCAGGTCCCCTTGCAGCCGGCTGGGCCGTGTGCTGCATGTCTTGCACTTGAAACCTAAGACAGACTTGGGCAGAGGCTTTCTGGAATGCCTTGGATTGCTTGTTCTGTTTTTCTTGTCTTGAATACTAACCCAGAGCTAGGGGTAGCTGTGTCCTGGCCATAGGATTGTCAGCAGGCCCAAGGGCAGGAGATTAGAAGGATCTGGAGAGCCAGGGGCCATGCTGATGTCCAGCAGCTGGAGGACCACAGGCTACTGACCTCGGCACCTCTGGACTCGGTGTCTGACACGTCCAAGTGTGTGTCCAAGGCCCCCTTGCCCATAATTGCTGTCAGTTTCAAGGAGTTCCTCATCACACAGGAGAGAAAACTGATACTCAATTAGAAACTCAAGCAGCTTGTTTGGCAGATAGGAATCGACTTATAAGAAAAGTAGAATGCGGATCTCAGAATGATTCTGCATATCAGCCATTTATTCCTAGATAACATGAGAAGCCGTGGTGGTGTATGTGTGTGTGTGCACATGTGCGCACAGATACGTCCTCTAAGCAACTTGTTCACATGTTTCAATGGAATGATTTTCTTAAACTCATCTTTATTATTTCTTTTGATCAGGCCGTTTTCCGCATCATGCTGCTGTCATTTCCAATAATTTCATGCTTCTATAATTGCATTCTGACCTACATAATATTTGTTTTTGTTTGAAATTTTCATAATAATACATTTAATTTATACTCCAATTTCTTTCATCTTGTTTACCCTCCCAAGGTACTCTTGTAACAAAATCACAAATGAGTTATGTACAGGTCAGCCCATTCCAGGTGCTGCGCTAGGTACCGGGGATTCTGAGAAGATGCTTCAGGACAGACATTATACCCCAATGTCTCTCAGAGTGCATTTGAGGTCCCAAAGGCCATGAAATGAGTGTTTCCAGAGTCATTTAAAAGTGAGAGTTT
>PVLC010015721.1:15508-36939 GCA_004027655.1 Graphiurus murinus
GCATGCTTGTAATCCCAGCATTCAGGAGGCTGAGACCGGAGGATCCGGGTTCGCGGCCAGCCTCAGCTACCTAGTGAGGCACTCCGCAACTTAGTGAGACTCGGTTTCAAAATAAAGAATAAAAAATAGGGCTGGGGGTATAGCTCGGAGGTAGAATGCCCCTGAGTTCAATCCCCAGTACCGCAAAAAAAAAAAAAAAGTGAGAGTTTCTCTCTCTCTCTCTTAATGTACTGAGGATGGAACCTGGGGGCATTCTACCTCGAGCTACACCCCCAGTCTTATTTTTTTATTCTTTATTTTGAAGCAGGGTCTCACTAACTCGTAGAGAGCCTCAGTAAGTAGCTGAGGCTGTCCTCAAACTCACGATCTTCTTGTCTCAGCCTCCCAAGTCCTGGGATTACAAGCGTGCCACTTCCAGTTCATGAGTCCTAGTGTCCTAGTGTCAAGCTTTTTGGACACTAATGTTGTTAGCCTCTTAAGAGAACCAAGAGTCTTTTTGGAATTTATCTGATGTGATTTCATGTCTTTTTTTTTTATGGCACAGAGGATTGAAGTCACAGGCATTCTACCTTTGAACTACCTCAGTCCAATTTTATTTCTTATTTGGAAACAGGGTCTCACTAGGTTGATGCGAATCTCACTGTTGCTGAGGCTGTCCTTCAACCTGCCATCTTCCTATCTCAGCCTCCCAAGTATTTTGCTGTTTGGTTTAGAAAGATTACCACAAACCCAGTAAGATTATATATGTATCCGGGCATGGGATGCACGCTTGTAATCCCACTACTTTGGAGGCTGAGACAGGAGAATCACAGGTTCTTGGCCAACCTCAGCTACTTAGTGAGGCCCTCTGCAAAGTAGTGAGACCCTGTTTCAAAAATAAAGAATAAAAAATATGTATATATGCCCATATATACATACATACTAATGAAAGCTATGAAGGGCAAGTAGTCTTAGAAGAGAATAAAAATTACAAGAATAAAAAAAATGAGGTTTGAGAACTATCATTACATTTTAGGATTGGTTTAAGTATAAGAATAGCAATAGGTATTGTCACAATTTTACTTGCTATATTTGTAACTTAAAGTGCATGGGGTATTCAATAGAGTTAGTGAAACTAGATCTTGATTGTGGTTTAAATTTTGTAGAAAACAGGTGTGGTGGTGCACACTTCTAATCCTAGTACTTGGGAGACTGAGACAGGTTTGAGGTTTGAGGACAGCCTCAGCAAGTAGTGAGACTGTCATCAACCTAGCAAGACCCTGTATCAAAATGAAATAGGGGCTGGAGGTGTCACTTGGAAGTAGAATGCCCCTCAGTTCATTCTCTAGTACCAAAATAAATGAATAAATAAATACATTTTGTAGGAAATTTATTTTGAATCATGTTGACAATGCTCAAATGTTTGGATGTTTCAAATTATTTTTACTAGTGCATTAGTTATTTCTGTGTGTAACACATTATCCCCAAGTTTGTCACACCTTTTTGTGGGTCAGATACCCAGGCCTGGCTGAGCTTCGTGTGGGATGTGGATGAGGGATACAGCTGACCGCAAGCTCCGCTAGGGGGCACCCGCGTGCGGCCTCCCGCGCAAGCTCCTGGCTGCCCTCAGTCCTTGCTGTCTGTGGACCAGTGACATCAATTCCTGCCACAGGGACCGCTCCATTGAGTTATTCACATCATGGGAGTTGATTTCATGGGAGGAGGAAGAGAGCGACAGAGACAGAGAAGAAGAGAGTTACCAGGATCACACAATGGCATGAGTCCCCAAAGCTGCGACGATGATTAAGGACCATTTTATAGGCTGCAAACTGCAATTATATATTGTACGCTTAAAAAAAAAAAAAAGATGATGCAGATTACACGTTTATTTATGTTACATATATTTATTTTGATTTAGAAAACATTATCCTGTTTCAAAAGTCTTTGGTCAAGTTTGTAATGATACATTCGCGTTTCTGTATCCTCATTAGAATCCTCAGGTCATGCACGGAGACCTGGTCTCTGATTTCAGTAATGAGTAGCAAGTTCACCGGAAGGTGCTCCGGAAATGCAGATGGAATAGGCGAATTAATGAGTATCTTATGAAACAGTGCGTACACTTTATTTTATGTGGCTTCCGAGAACTTTCTGAATTTCGAACAAGAAGAATGCTTTCTGTGAACACGCAGGGCAGGTAGGTCCTCTTTGCTGTCACCTTAGGTCCCATTTCCAAAAGATCTTTTTCAGTTCTGACTCTGCAATTTCACACGGTGGCCACCAGATGGCATCACCGCCCAAATCAGCTCTACAATCAAGGAGCTTTAATTCGAGAGAAGTCTTGCTGGGCAGAATAAATTACCACGTTCTCACAAACTGCTACTGGGAATAGTAGTAAACCATTTACTGCACAATGATTTGGCAAAATATACGGGTAGCCTCGCCCTCCTGCCCTCCCTCCACTTTCCTGTCCCCCCCTGCTTAGGAAATAGAAAACCACAGAGAAAGTTCTTCTCACTCTGACAAAAGAAAATGCAGACAATCTACAAAATCTTAACTGTGCGCATGTGCGTGCTGAGGTCACAAGGCAGCCGGTGAACTGAATCCCAAGTGGACCTCGGCCTTGGAGGAGAGATGGGATTTACAAGCTGTCCAAGAACGCAGGAGGAAAAGGTGGCGGCCACAAAAATAAGACTTAAGTGTGAGCACAGCAAGCTTTCAAAGACCTAGAGGCTCAGTGTGGGCTTGCGCGGGCCACTGAGGGTCCTGGTGTAAGGTGTGCGCATGCTCACTCGGGAGTCTCTTCAACAGACCTCCAGGGGGATCAGGAGACAGGACAGGGCAGGTTAGAGCAAGTCCCTGAGTGTGGCAGAGGCAGCCAGCCGAGACTGTCCCAGATCCTCCAAGCAAAAGCTTTAAGATGCCAAGGGACCACAAGTGACTTGTGAAATGTAAAATTATACACTAACACATAGATGATGCGGAGAAATCTATAAATTGGTAGAAATGACCTCTGAAGACTGAATCATAAATACATAGAAAATCTGACTGGCCTAACAGTGAGAAAGAAGACAGAATCAGTACGAGCTCTTCTGAGACCCAATGGCTTCACCTAAGTCCTACAAAGCATTTAAAGAAGGACTAATAACAGTACATCTCAAACTCTTCTGGAAAACCCAAGAGGTTAGGACACTTCTGAACACATTTGGTAAGGCCAGAGTTACCCAGATATCAAAGCCAGAAGAACACACTGAAAAAAAATTACAGCAAATATCCCTGGTGAGCAAACACATAAAATCCTTTAAAAATACTAGAAAACCAAATTCAAGAGCACATTGAAAGTATCATGCAACATTAGGTGGGATTTATCCATGAGATGTCAGGATGGCCCAAAATGCACAAATCAGTGAATGTGATAGACCACATTAGCAGATGGGGCAAGCCTCATCTCAACAGATGCAGGAAGAAACATTTGACAAAATTCAGCATACTGTCACTATAAAATCTCAATGATTTGGGTGTAGGAAGAACGTACTTCAGCACAGTAGAGACGCGTAGCCAACAGCATACAGAATGATGCAAAGGTGAGAGCTGTTCTTCTAAGACCAGGGAGAGCTCCAGGGAACCGCCTCCTGCCCAATCTAGACACAGAATTCAGAGGGGGGGAGGGCGGGGGCAGGGGAGGGCAGGGGTGAAACACCCAATAGTGTTGTGTGCAATAGGAATCTTTCACTGGGAATCTCACTATGACGTACCAATAAATTCTGTTTAAAAAACAAAACAAAACAAAACAAAAAGGTGCTCAGGGAGGAGCAAAAGGCATGGTGGTGCACACTTGTAATTCCAGTCCTGGGGAGGCTGAGACAGGAGGATGGCAGCTTAGAGGCCAACCTCAGCATCTTAGTGAGACTCTGTTTCAAAATAAAAAAATGTGAAATTGAGATGAGAGTGGAGCTTAAACGTAGAATGTCTTTGGGTTCAATCCTAAGTATAAAAAAAAAGAGAAGAAGAAGGAGGATGAGGAGAGAAGAAAAGGAGGAGAAGGGGTAGGGGAGGAGGAGGAAGGAGTTGGAGGAGGAAGAGGAAGAAGGAGGAAGGGGAAGGAAGGCGGAAGGCTAGGGTAAGAGGAGGAGGTAGTGGCAGCAGCCGTAGCAAGCCTATTGCTCCAGGAGACAGAGTTTGACCGCCTTTGGGGAAGGGAGTAGAAGCAAAAGCTTTCTTCAGGCTTGGGAGGGGGAGGATGAACCTCTCTTTTTCTTGGTCTTAGAGATAATAAAAAATAGTGATGTGAAGAGGACTGGGGGAAGCTTCTCTCTGCAGCTGAGAAAAGGCAGGAAACCGCTGTGGTCCCACCACACCGGGCACTGGTCACCACCGACCAGGAGGGTCAGGAAGCCCTGCCTCACGGTCCTCCACAAACACACCTGCCACGGAGAGAAGAGAAGGTGAAAAAGGTGTTGAGGCCCAAGGGAGGGGAAAGGAACCCTGCGGGGCCAGGGATCCGGCACTGCTACAAGGGAGACATCTTCTGCGCCTCCTGAAGAGCAATTCTTCCTGCCCAAGCCCCCGCAGATCCCAGGGGAGCTCAGCCGCTGGGAGGAGTGGCCGGTGCTGAGACAGCCGCTCTCCCAGCCCCAGGCCAACAGGGCCCGGCTGTGACTGAGGACAGACCAGGGGAAGCCGGGGTTTCCTGCTTCTCCAACACTGGCATGGTTCCTGTAGCGAAACACTGAAGTGGGCCATTGGGGGGGGCGGGGAGTTTAGAGAGAGAAGCCTTTTGGGTGCAGCATGCAGGGCCTGCTGAGGTCAGAGGGCAGAAGAACACTAGGACAGACCCTCCAGCTGCCCGGGCCTGAGCTCCCTGCCAGGTGGCGGCCGCGCAGCCCTGGAAGATATTCTTTCTCTCCCTTCCTTCCTTCCTTCCTTCCTTCCTTCCTTCCTTCCTTCCTTCCTTCCTTCCTTCCTTCTTTCCTTCCTTCCTTCCTTCCTTCTTCTTTCCTTTTATTTCTCTCTCTCTCTCTTTCTCTTTCTAAGATTTTTTTTATTATTTCCTGTCCTTTAATTTTTTTTATTGGTGCTTTGCAATCATACATTATAATAAAGTTCAGAGTGACAGAGACACACATGTCTATATAGAAGCTAGGGAGATTGGGATGCAGAAGGGACTCCAGACAAAGGAGGAGAAACCCCAGTGGAGAGAGGCGCCTGGCGGGGAGGGAGACTTGTTGATGGAAGATTTTGAACTCTGCGGTAGAAGTTGAAGTCTGCGGTGGTGATCACAGGAACAACGAGACAGGAACTAGCTCAAGGCTCCACTAACAGATTTACAGACTTACAGACATAAAGGCATTTCCATCCCTGGCCTGGCATCGAGTGTTTGCCATTCAGTAAAATATTCTTAGACACAAAAGCAAGAAAATGAACCTAAGGTGAGAAGGTAAAATATCTACTGAACACTCAGGTATGTTTAAGATGTCGGGATTACCAGTGAGACTGTTTTAAAATAACTCCTTTGATGTGTCAAAAAATCTAGAGCAAACATTTAACAACATACATACACATACAGTGGAATTTTTCAGAGAGGTAAAAACTGTATAAATATATTTTTAAGATCCAAATGAAAACACTGGAGATAACAATATAATATCAGAAATTTTAGAATTCCTTCTGTGGACTCATCAGAAAACTGGACACAGGCTAGGGAAAGGGAGGGCTTGAATATAGATTAACAGAAATCATCCCAGCTAGACCACAATTAATTTTTTTGAAAGAATGAAAAACAAGATAGCAGGTTACCCAAGAGCTTTAGGACAATAAAAATTATAATTCTCTCTGCAACTGAGTAAACCAGAAGATGATTAGCTGACATCTTTGCTGTACAAAAACAAAACACCCCCCCCCAAAAAAAACCAAAAACAAAAAAGTCAACTATTACTAGAGGAATAAAGAAAACATATCACAGTGTTGAGATCAGTGCAACAAATGGCATGCTATTTTAAATGTGCATGCATACCTAATGATAGACCTGAAGACACATAAAGCTCAAACTGATAGAGATGAAAGGAGAAATAAGCACATCCTCAATTGTAGATGTATAATCCCATATGCCTATCTTAGTAGTTACCAAAATACTTAGACAAATATCAGTAAGGAAATAGAAAATCTGGAATAATACTACCAACTAAACTGACCCAACTGACAGATAAAGAATACAACAATCACTAACATTCTTTTCAACCATACATGGGATTTTTCATGTATTCTAAAAATATAATATTCTAAGGATAGAGCTTATTTGGAGCTGAAGAAATCCCACAAATTTAAAATAATTTAAATCAGATATAATACATTCTCTGACCATAAATGAATGAATGAAAAAATTAACAGAAGATTTCTAAAAAAAAAAAACTACAAATATATGGAAATTAGACTATGTACCTGTGAATCACACATAGGTTAAAGAAGAAATCATGATAGAGATTAGAATATATTTTGAGTTGAATGTAAATGGAAGTACAATGTAGCAACATCTGTGCCACTAGCTGAGGCAGTGCTTAGAGGAAAATTCCAAAATGCTTCCTTTAGAAGAGAGAGCTGAAGTCAAATTATCCGAGAATCCACCATTAGAATTAGAGACACAAGAATGAATTAGTCCCAAAGTTAGCTGAAGAAAGGAAATGGAAATACAAGAAAAGAAACCAATTGAAGCAATAAATAGAAAAAAAGTAAAGAAAATTATCTTTTTCACATCAGCCTTTTATCCTCCAATCTTACTATATGTGCTCATTATTTCCAGGTGGATTTATTTTCTTATCAATTCCTTAAGATTTCCGATATGAACAACATGTCATTACAAAGAAAGCCATTTTATTTCTTTATAACATCTGTATACCATTTATTTTCTTGTCTTATTGCTATAGCTGGGAATGCAAGTACAATGTTGAATATGAATGGTAGGAGATGGGATCCTTGTCTTGTTATCAATCTTATGGGGAAAGTACCCAGTTTCTTACCACTGAATATGATGTTAGTTGTTGGGCTTTTGCAGATTTTCTTTATAAAATTTAAGTTAACTGATACATAAAAATATTAAATTGTACATATAATGGGATACCTTAAAATGTTTCAATACGTATGTACATTGTGTAATGTTTAAATCAGTTTAAACATGTCTATCCTCAAGTAGAGAAAGTTCTTGTCTGTTACTGGTTTGCTGAGAATTTTTATCATAAATAGGTAATGAACTTTGTCAAATGCTTTTCTGCAGTAATTGGTGCAGAAATCCTTATTTTATCCATTAACTTTGATTACACTGGTTGATTTTTAGAAGTTTATTAATAAGTTTATTTTATTAGTAGTTGACTTTTTAAGATCTAACTTAAACTTAGGAAGCATTCTCTCTGTGTCTGATTCTGGAAGAGACTGTTGAACTTGTGTCACTTCTCCTCATGTATTTGGTAGGATTTACCACTGAAGCCTGAACTTTTTGTTTGGGAAGACTACTAGTTATCTATTAAATTTGGTTAATAATCTAAAAAGTGTGGGCCTCTTCAGATTATTTTTACTTTTGTAAGTTTGGGGTTTTTTTGTCTTTGAAGAAATTTATAACTAAGTTATCAAGTTTGTGAGCATAGAGCTGTTTATAGTATTCCTGTCTTATATGTTATTATCTAGGAGGCGTGTTATGATGTCTTCTCTTTCATTTCTGACAATAGTCATCTGTATCTTCTTTACTAGACTGGATAGAGTGTGATAAATTTTAATGCCATTTTCTAAGAACCAGATTTTGGTTTCATTGACTTTCTCTTTTGCTTTCCACATTAACTTTCATTGATTTCTGCTCAAAATTTTATTTTTTTTTCTTCCATTTGCTTTAGTCTTAACTTGTTCTTTTTCTAGTTTCCAATGATGGAAACCTAACTTTCTGGTACTCTGTTTCTCTAATATATGCAGTTAATGCCAGAATTTCCTTGTTATGCATTGTTTTTGCTGTTCTTCATGAATTTTGATGAGTCTACTTTATTTTTTTTGCGGTACTGGGGATTGAACTCAGGGGCATTCTACCTCCAAGCTATACTCCCAGCCTTATTTTTTATTCTTTATTTTGTAACAGGCTCTCACCAAGTTGTGGAGGGCCTCACTAGGTAGCTGAGGCTGACCAGATCCTCTGGTCTCAGCTTCTGAAATGCAGGGATTACAAGCGTGCGCCACCATGTCCGGCTTTACTTTCATTATTTAAAAATAAGTTTTAATTTCTCTTTGGACTTCATTGATGGACTTGTGTTTGAAATGGTATTATTTAAATCTCCAAATATTTGTGGATATTTTAACTACCTTTTATTACTGATTCCTATATTAATACCAATACAGTCTGAGAAATTATTTTGCAAGATTTCTATCCTTTCAGATGTCTTGAGGTGTGTATTTGGGACCAAAATGTGGTCTATCTTGGTGATGTATTTATTTATTTATTTTTTGGAGTACTGGGGATTGAACTCATGGGAATTCTACCTCCAAGCTACATCCCCGGCCCTATTTTTTATTCTTTATTTTGGAACAGGGTCTCACTAAATTGCGGAAGGCCTCACTAAGTAGCTGAGGCTGGCTGAAAATCCGGATCCTCCAGTCTCAGCCTCCCAAGTACTGGGATTACGAGCATTCACAACGATGCCTGGCTCAGAATTATTCTTTTTTTGCGGTACTGGGGATTGAACTCAGGGGCGTTCTACCTCCGAGCTACACCTCCAGCCCTATTTTTTTTTTTTTTTTTATTCTTTATTTTGAAACCGGGTCTCGCTAATTTTCAGAGTGCCTCACTAGGTAGCTGAGGCTGGCCTCGAACCCGGATCCTCCGATCTCAGCCTCCCAAATGCTGGGATTACAAGCGTGCACCACCACGCTCGGTTCAGAATTCTTTAAAAAGATTTTTTTTTAAATTAAGTGATTTATTTAGACATTAACCAGAGGGCTTTGACTGATCACATAATGCTTTTTTCTATGATGATATGTTGCCATTTTTTTCCTAGCTCCTAAGTTATGCCATCCCCACTCTGTTCTTCCAAACATCTGCACCCAGGTTCTGATATGCTGGGATAGAGAGCCCAGTGTGGTGTGTCTTTGTTCATTGTCTGCTGCTGTAACAGAATTCTCTAGACTGAAAGTTTTATAAAGAAAAGAGGTTTGCATGGCCTGGCTCTAGAGACTGGAAAGCTTAAGACCAGGTGGCCACACCTGGTGAGGGTCTTGTACTGCTTTGACTCATGGCAGAAAGTAAAACCAGGAGTAGATGGAAGAGACAGAAGCTTTGGATCAACCTGTTCTTAGTAACTAATCCAGTTCCGTAAGAGAGAGGAAGGGCTCAAAAGAAAGGTAGGAATCTGTCCACGAGGGCTCTGCTGCCATGACCCAAACACCTGCCCCTGGTCCCCACATCCCAGCACTGCTGGAGCCTTGGTGCAAACCACAATGTGAGTTTTGAGGGCAACAAACTATATACAAACCACAGCAGTGTGTTCGGGATTTCTGGATTGCAGTTCTTGGTGCTTTGGCTACTTAAATTTACAAGAGGAAGACTAAAGGAAAAAAAAATCCAAATAAAAGAAATAAAATAGGGATGGGGTGTGAATCAGAGGTAGGACAGCCCTGGGTTCAATTCCCACTATCACTGAAAAAAAGCCAAAAACCAAAAACCAAAAACAAAAACAAACAAACAAAAAAAAAAAAACAAAAAAAAAAACTGCAAAGCAAACTGCAACGTCACCTTAATATCTTGGCCTTGAGCAAGGGCTTGGTCCGCTGGAGTCCTGCAAGGCAGATGATTCCAAAGGAGGGAACGCGTGGCATTTCCCACTTTGCATTATGTTATTCTGGAAACTTGGGGTGCTTTGGGTTTTGCGTTCACATTAATTATAAAGGAAAACTTCTTAGAAACACAAGATGGCTGCATGGAATGTGATTCCTCAATGTTAGCTGAAAAAGCCAATGCCTCAGCTTGCCTCAGAGATATTCATTAACCTTTTTACAAACATCAAGAAGTGGACTTTGCAAGCTTAGCTACTAAACCAAAGAAACTTAGGTCTACAATTTTATCTGTGAGTAAAGAAAGCTTTAAGACAGATAGTTTCTCTTTCTCTGAAACACCTCCCCCTTGTCTCCACCACACATTAACTAACTCTAGCTGCCGGAGAATAAGAGAAGAACAGGAGCTAGGCGAATAATGAAGATGAGTAGAGACTCTTCTTCATCGTTAACCTTTAACACTGTTTTTGTACTAAAAGAATTTTTATATACGTCTTGTATTCTGTAACCTTTGCTGTTTTCTTAATCCCATCAAATACCATGGGAAATGGCTTTTCTAGTTAAAGATATACCTACTCAACTTTTAGGAAAAACAAGTCTGTGAAAATTCCTGTTCTGTATGCCTCATTGTAAAAGATAGTATAAGAAATGGCTACTTTTTGGAATAAACAGATGCGCTTCCACACCATGGGCATGTGAGTGTATTCTGGAGACCTCGTCTCAGTCCACACCTAACGAGGGACCCCTGACCCGAGGCCGCGAGGGCTGGCTCCCGGCAACAAACACTTCAATGAGAGATTTGAATATATTTTGGCAGAGTCTGGCTCACAGTAACAGTTGTAAAAATGAGTTTTTTTCCCCTCTGTCTCTTTCCCCTTTCTGAGACACTGGGGATTGAACCTGGGGCTTTGTGGATGCTAGGTAAAGTGTTCTACCACGGAGTTAGATCCCCAGCCTTAATGACTGTTTTGTTGTTGTTGTTTTGGTCTTTAGCATATGTGAAAATGTGAGTCTTTGCTGATATTTTGTAGTGGTAGATTTTTGAAATAAGAGTCATGGACAAAACTCAAGTAGAAAAATAATTCTCCTTATTTAATCGTAAAAATCAGATGTGCATATTTTCACACACAAATGGTAAAGTATAAATGCGCTAGAGGGCATTTGGTAATATATCTCAGAGTTATAATTTCATGTTTAAAATATTTCTCTATGAAAATATTAAAAAGTACAGGCCAAGTATTTTTTTTAAACTAGTAAAATCTCTAGAAACAAACTAAATGTCCATCTATGTATATCTACATAGATATACAGTAATTTACTAAGTAAATTACTGTATATCTATGTAGGCAATAATTACATAAAGCTTTAAAAATCATGTTTTAGATGAATCATTTTAAATGAGGAAATTCTTATTCTTTATTAGAAAATAATGGATTGTCTACGGCCATACCATCCTGAACACGCCCCATCTCTGCTGATCTCAGAAGCTAAGCAAGGTAGGGCCTGGTTAGTACTTGGAGGGCAGAAAATAATTGATCAATCCAAGTGCGTTGGTGCAGGCCTCTAATCCCAGTATCTGGGAGGCTGAGACAGGAGGATTGCAGGTTCAAGGCCAACCTCAGCAACCTAGTGAGATCCTTAGCAACTTAGTGGGATCCTGTTTCAAAAAGAAAATAAAGAGGGCCGAGGTTGTAGCATGGAGTGTAAAATAAATACCTCTGTTTCAATCCCCAGTACCAAAAAAAAAAAAAAAAAAGATAACAAACATTGTGTATGGAATGATACCAGCAACATACAAGTTAAACATTACAAGAATATATATCAATTTTTTTTTTTGCAGTACTGGGGATTGAACTCAAGGGCATTCTACCTCCGAGCTACACCCCCAGCTCTATTTTTTTAGTCTTTATTTTGAAACAGGGTCTCACTAAGTTGCGGAGGGCCTCACTAGGTAGCTGAGGCCGGCCTCGAACCCGGATTCTCCTGTCTCAGCCTCCCGAATGCTGGGATTACAAGCGTGCGCCACCACGCCTGGCTTACATCAAAAATTTTGTTGTGAAAATATGGATGCATTAAGCTGATTCCTAAGATATATTCACCTTCAATAAACATAAATCAGAATAGAAATAACCTTTTCTCCTCAAATAATAACATAAGAGAAAGTTCCTAACAGAAAAACTCTTGTTTAAATTAAAAGCTGAGGAATTTAGACAAGCCATTTCTTGTATATATGCATGTATTTATGCATCGGTGTTTTATTCCTTTTTACTAATGGCTTCTTTAAAGTATGTTAGTTTTAGTTAAAGATATGTCTGGTTATTGATTTTGAAAGTTCTGGCCATTTTGCAAAAAGTACAAGTGGCTGTTTAATTTAAATGTAAGAAGACTCAGCTCACAACCGTCTTTCCACCCAACATCAGCGCCCATTGTACAGTTTCCTCTTATCACTTTGGTTAAGAGGAGGGGCAGAAAACGTTGAGTTGGAGTATTGTTCAGGGGCGATGCATTTCTGCCTTCTGTCTTACGCCCTCCAAAGTGCAGGAACAGGACAATTTATTCCTCATTTCTGAGTCAGTTTCCTCCTTCGGCGTCACTGTATGGCACAGACACAGGTAAGGTCTGCTTTTACTCCTTCGGATCTTTCTTCTGTTATAAATGGCGTGGCATTTTGTTAGGAAGACATTATTATTTTTTTTTTATTGAATAGAACTTCATTATCTCTGAAATATGTGAAAATTGTAGATCAGTATTCATGCCAAGTTATTTTCTCTTCCTCAATATACTATGATTTTTGTTTGTTTGTTTTTAGTAGCGGGGATTGAACTCAGGGGCATTCTACCTCCGAGCTATACCCCTAGCCCTATTTTTTATTCTTTCTTTGAAACCGGGTCTCACTAACTTGCGGAGGGCCTCACTAGGTAGCTGAGGTTGGCAGGGAACCCGGATCCTCCGGTCTCAGTCTCCCAAATGCTGGGATTACAAGAGTGCGCCACCACGCCCGGTTCATGCTATGATTTTTGTGTTTGTTTTTGGTAGTGGGGACTGAACACAGGGGCAGTCTACCTCCACGCTACAACCCCAGCCCTATTTTATTTGGAAACAGGGTCTCAGTAAGTTGCTGAGACTGGCCTGGAACCTGTGATTCTCCTGTCTTGGTCTCCCAAGTGCTGGGTCAATATGCCATGATTTTTGCTTTGTGTTCTCAGAATAAAGAAGAGGGATTTGGGAAGTAGATTACTTTTTAGTTGATTCTTATAATTTACATATTATAAATCTTGAAGGATTCTAGAAATAGGAAAGATCTTTTTCTCAGGAAACTAGGGAAAATACGAATAAGTTTAGAAAATTTTGTAAACTAAAAAAATAGAAAAAATGCAGTTACATGTGCAATTTGTTTTTCATATTTCCAATTTCTTAGATATAATCTTATCATACTGATTAACGTCAGAAGCAAGGTAAATTTTAAATCTTTACTATTTAATAATTTCTTTCTGTATTGATGTCCATTACTAGGTTGGATTTTTTATTCATATTAGCTAGTGACTGCCTATTGACAAATTTTATTTTCATATAGACTTTTCTGGCAACATCATACACTAGGGAGTTATTTATAAAATTTTAATGTACATGAAATCATTGGGGATTAAAAATACAGGTGTTTGGGCTCCATCTCAAGAGATTTTTATTTTACCACATCTTGTATAGGGCACTGGAAGTTGAAATGTGAATTTATCTGCAGTATTAACCCTCAAATAATTTTTTTGCAGATTTTGTCTGGTATGCATGTTGGCGAAACACTGGTAGAGTCATGTGTAGCTAAGAATGCAAGAATATTTTTATACTTATATGTGTACCAGATGTGTGTAAGATTTTAAAAAACGAAGCTCTTTATATTTTTTAGGATGTTTGAGTTTTGTTACTTGAAATGATAGTTTAAGAGTGTTTCCATGATTTGAGGTGGTAACAGTTTTGGCCAACATTAGTATATCAGTACATTTTTTTATTGAAATTGGCTGGGACAATTAGACAAAAATAACCTATTGGTAATTTTTAAAAATTTTTTTTCCCATTTTCTGATAGACATGGCGGCGATCATTAGAAGTATAAATGACTTAAACAAAAATATTGAAAGGTTTTTCACTTCTTACATACATCGGGCTCAGTATATAATCCATAGGCAGGTCACGGCGATCATAGACACAGACCACAGACTCAGAGACCCGTGTGTACGTGTGTGCGTCTCAGCAACAAATCCTGCATTCTTCCTGTGGATGATATGTTCATTATTTTCTTCAGATAGCAATCGTCCCACGGCAAGGTTTTAATGCAAAACATCCTTCTCTTCTTACTCTAAAGATGAACGGTCAGGAGGTGACTTACGCATCCCTGAGGTTCCTTCAGGCTCCTTCAGAGTCTCAGAATAGACGCAGGCATGATGCAACTCAAAGGCCTGAAAGAGTGGATGACAAAGGTATATGTTTTAAGTATCTAAATCGCCTGGTTCTTATGAATTGCCGAACATTTGACCTTTAAAAAAAAAAAATAAAGAGATCCTTATCTGTACTTCTGGTTGTCAGCTGGTAATAGGAACCAAAAAGAAGCAAGGTACTGTAATAGAAGTCTTAAAATAATTGAGAAAATGGAGAAATAAATTAATCTATCTATCATCTATCTCTCTATCTCTCTATTTCTATTTTTGTCTTACTGAGGGTTGAACCCAGAGGCATTCTACCTCCAGCTACATCCCCAACCCTATTATTTTTATTTCTTATTTGGAAACAGGATCTTGCTGGGTTGAGACAAGTCTCCCTACTTGCTGAGGCTGTCCTCAAACCTGTGATCCTCCTGTCTCAGCCTCCAAAGTACAGGGATTACAGGTGTGCGCCCACCATGCCTGGCTCACATACATTATTTTAAATGGAAGAAACTAAGAGTATGCTTATTCAAATTGATCCAGGAAGAATATGTCTGGCTCTTGAAAAGCAAAAACAAAGTAGAACCTGAGGAAATGCTGAATTTTTTAAAGGTGGTACTTTTTTTGTTTTTTTTCTTTTTTGTGGTACTGGGGATTGAACCCAGGGGCATCTACCTCCCAGTTACACCCTCCCAGTACTTGGGAGGCTGAGACTGGAGGAACCGGGTTCGGGGCTAGCCCTATTTTCTTTGATACAGGGTCTTGCTAGGCTGATAATTTACTACTTGCTGAGGCAGGCCATGAACCTGTGATCCTCCTATCTCAACCTCCCAAGTACTGGGATTACAGGAGTGCATCACCATGCCTGGCAGGATGTAATTTTGAAATCCTAGAGAAGAGTATCCCATCTGTAGAATTTCTACCATGGGTGTATGTCAGCCTGAAATCTAAAACTTTAAAGCCGTGATTCCTAGATCACAGATCTACAGCAGTTTGTATGATATATTTCTGTAAAACTGTCCCCAGATGCGACTGTCCCTTTGTTTGAGGCGATGTCCCAGGCATGGGAGAGCCTGGGCCAGGCTCCTTCCCTGATGGTGACTCTTCCTTTTGTGTTCAAGGGTTTCCAGGGCCCTGTCTCACTGCGGTGACTCTTGGCATCTTCTGCCTACTTCTGTTGGTGACAGTCATAGTGTTGGTGACAAACAGTGAGTAACTGAAATTCGCATTTCTTGTCTGAGCGCTAGCGTTAGACACTAACTGTGCAGACAGCCTCATGCTCTGCCCAGGAAGTCCTGTTTATAGTTAGGGAATAGCCAGGGGGGCCTGGACATTATTGGAAGGTTTTGTTTTGTTTTCTGCACATACTGCAGTTTTGATTGATTGATTGATGATACTAGGGATTGAACTCAGGGGTATTTAACCTCTGAGCTGCACCTTTAGTCCTTTATAATAAAATTAAAAAAAAAATGGAAACAGAAGTTATGCATGGTGGCATACACACTTGTAATCCCAGTCTTGGGAGGCTGAGACAGGAGGATGGCAGGTTCACAGCCAGCCTCAGCAACTTAGCGAGACCTTGTCTCCTAATAAAATATGAAATAGGGCTGAGGGTTAGATTGGAGATAGAAGGAGCCTGGATTCAATCCCCAGCACCATAAGCAAACAAACAAAAAATAAATAATCAAATAAAATATTGAAACAGGGTCTCATCAAGTTTCTGAGGATGTCCTCAAACCTGTGATCCTCCTGTCTCAGCCTTCTGAGTACTGGGATTACCAGCATGCACCACTGCACTGGGATCACAGGGTCATTTGTATTTTACTTACCTGTTTCTTTGACTCTGACGCTTTGCTCAGCAGTATCACCTGGTCTTCTCCAGGTCATATTCCTCCTGATAGAGGAGTTAGGGATATTCTGTCTTCTGATGCAGGTCACGGTGAACCTGACATAATAAACAGCAGTAGATAGAGAAAGAAAAAGAAATTATAGCCTTTTCTTGTTTTTCTGTATAGTATATAATGAGGAAATGGTTCAGTGAAATGAGTGCATCTGTGCATAGGTATTAGATGATCTTTAAGTTAAACTTTGTCTTTATTTGAATTCCATCACGTCTTTGGAGAAAATCATTGATGTACTCCTCGGACAAAATGACCTGTCTGGATGTTATTCTTTCTTCTAAAATGGATATCCCACCTGATCCAATAATAATAACAAGCCATCTCTTTATGTTTCTCAGATCAGATTTTCATACTTAGAAAGGGTCTTGCTAAGTTTTTTTTTTACTTTGGTACTTATTTATAAATGATGTGTTGTTGTTACAAACAAGCAAAATTGGCTGGGTGTAGTGGCGAATGCTTACAATCCCTGTAGTTGGGAGCCTGAAACAGGAGGATCACTGGTTTGTGGCCAGCCTCATCTACTTAGTGAGGCCCTTCCCAATTTAGTGAGGACCCTGTTTCAAAATAAAGAATAGAAAATAGGGCTGAGGGTGTAGCTCGAATGTAGAATCCCTCTAGGTTCAATCCCCAGTACTGGAAAAAAACAAGAGCAAAACTGAAAGGTAAGGTGTTACTATTATAATTTTATTCATATATCTTATTTTATTTATTTTACACTTAAGATGTCAATAGTGAGAAATTGATGTTTCCATTTCTATGGTCAGTTCACAGAGGTGTTACTTTCTAAATGGCAAATTACTAATTAAAGTAATGTTATGAGTTGGTTGTCAGGGTTTTTCTTTTGTCTTTTTTTTTTTTTTTTGTGGTAATGGGGATGGAACTCAGAGTCATTCTACCTCCGAGCCACATCCTAGTCCTGTTTTATTTTTCTGTTTGGAAATAGGGTCCCGCTAGGTTGATGAGAGTCTTACTACTTGCCGAAGCTGTCCTTGAACCTGTGATCCTTCTGTCTCAGCCTCTCAAGTACTGGGATACAGGCGTGCACCACCAGGCCTGGCTTTTCTTTGGTTTTAAACATCAATAGTTATTTGTTATGAGAACTTTTTGTGTTCTATCTATGCTATCAATTTTAGTTTTTCAGTATATTCAAGAAAAACATCAACAGCAGGAAATTCTAGAAAACCTCAATCAAAGTTGCCAAAATAACAGGGACTTAAAAGATCAACTTTTGACAAATAAGTCTTCAGAATATGACAATCTGAAAAACAAAACCCTGCAGCTTGAGAAGAAAATGAAATATTTCACGAGCAAATGTCCTAGGAAAGATGAGATCTCTCAAATTAAAGGTAAGAAGGAAATATTGAATAACACAGATTGAGTTATTTCTTTCTCTGGAAGTTCTGAAGTCCAGTAAATAGGCTTGTAGCCAGACATGGTCACACGTGCCTGTAATCCCAGTACTTGGGAGGCTGAGACAAGAGGATCAAAAGTTCAAGGCCAATCTCAGCAACTTAGTGAGACCCTGTCTCTTAAAAAAAGGGATGGGGATGTAGGTTAGGGGTAGAATGTCCCTGGATTCAATCCCCAGAACCACAATAAATTAAACAAACAAACAAACAAACAAAACATGCTGGTGATACTAATGACCCATGGGTCTCCTGGACATATTTTACTCATGAGTGTCTGGGTTTGCTCATTTCAAGTACGGATTTGGGGCCCCAGTCATGTTGGCACTAGTAGAACCCTACAGGCCTGTAAATGGGGTGCTGCTCCCACATTCCTAGTGCTCCCAGCTGCCCCAGAGATTTAGATAATTTTGTTTCTGCAGGCAGATCAGAGACTCCTACTTTTGCTGACATAGAAGATGGAGGCTGTCAGTAAAGATATATTCAGGCTGAAATGGTTCAGAGGGCTTTTATTTGGATGCTACTATAAAAATGATTTTGTGTGTGTGTGTGTGTGTGTGTGTGTGTGTGTGTGTGTGTGTTCATTCTGCTATGGCTTCAGATATTCGTTCTCTTTGTGAGCAGTATATATGTACTGGATTCCCTGCAGTCCATCTGAAAGATTTATCAGAATGTTGATGTTTGTGTAACTCCGTGTGATGACACCATCGAAAATACCCAGGAGGCCAGTGCATCCTGTAGTCCCAGTACTTGAGAGGCTGAGACAGGAGGATTGCAGTTTCAAAGCCAGCCTGAGTAACGTAGTGAGATTCTCTACAACAGGGAAATCATGTTTTAAAACAAAAACTAAAAAGGGGCTGGGGATATAGCATGGATGTAGACTGCCCCTGGGTTCAACCCCCAGTCCTTTCCCCTCCACACACACACACACTTAAGAGATAAAAATGTTAAATTTCATGCATCTTTCATAATGACCTGGCTATCTTGCATTGACTTGGTTAATAAACAACTACTGAATATTTGCTTTGGACTTAGAGTTTACAAAGTCCTTTTGTATATTTAATCTTGCTGTGGTATGGTGGTAGAGACTTATTGTCTCTCTTATTATAGATCAATACAGTTCTACAAATCTGGTGCATTATAACATAAATAAGAGGAGAAGAAAATGTTCTAAAAATGTTTCTCATATTTCGAAGGCATTCCAGAATCTTTATAAGTTCTAATTTTATTATTTTTGGAGTGACCTTCAGGAGAAATTACTGATATACAAAAACTGTGTGTACTGAATGCACGTAATGTGCTGAGGTTGGACGTATGCATATGCCTACGAAACCGTTATATAGCCAGGGCCACAGCCATATCTGTCGCCATCAAAAGTCTCCTCCTGTCTCCCTTTTTTCCTTTTGTGGTAAGAATGTTTATCACAGACCTACCCTCTTACCCACTCTTTGGGTGCACAGTACAATATTGCTAAGACTTTATACCCACTGAACAACACCTCCCGTTTTCCCTCCCTCCGGCCCTGGACAACCGCCATTCGAATCTCTGCTTTTACTTTTTATGAGTTTCATTAGCTTAGATACCTCCTCCTCCTCCTCCTCCTCCTCTTCTTCCTGTTCTTCTTCTTGTACTGAGGAGAAGAACCCAGGGATGTTCTACCTCTGAGCTATACCTCCAGCCCTTTTTATTTTTACTTTGAAACAGGATTTTGCTAAGGCATGGAGGCTATCCTTGAACCTGCGAACTTCCTGTTTCAGCCTCCCAAGTCCTGGACTGCAGGCGGGCTCCACCACGCCAGGGCCACCTTGTGCTCATCCATTCATCCATCAGTGGACTGTTGGGTTATGTCCGTATCTTGGCTGTTGTGAGCAGTGCTACATGGAGCATGAGTGCGGGTGGACACTTCTTATACCTCTTAGCATTCCAGATTGTTTTTTTTTTTCATTACTGGAAATGGAACCCAGGGGTGTTCTACCTCCAAGCTACACCCCTAGCCTTATTTTTTATTCTTTCTTTTTGACATATGGTCTCATTAAACTGTGGAGAGCCTCACTAAGTAGTTGAGCCTCGAACCTGCAATCCTCCTGTCTCAGCTTCCCAAGTACTGGGATTACAAGCGTGTGTCACCACACCTGGCTGGCATTCCAGAATTTTGATGATCCTTCTGTTATTACTACTGAGAGCTGTGAGATTTTATTTACTTATGAAGGGCTGTTAAATATCTCTGATTAACAGAATATGGGGTAATAAGAAGTCTAACAATCCACTTTGTATGTTGCAGGCACATTTTGTGAAGATCTCTTGTTCTGTTGTGGACAGAAATGTTATCATTTTATCCTGAGCAGCAGCACCTGGCAGAGATGTAGGCAGCAGTGCCAGCGTAATGGATTGTCCCTTCTGAAGTCCGATGACAAAGATGAACTGGTACTAAAGACTCTTCACATTCGCTTGTATTCTCTTGGCGTCTGTCTGTCTCTTGTCCTCAGACACCAGATACTGAGGACAGGCAGGAGGGACTTTCAGCTGTTCTTCCTGTTGTGTTTGTAACACAGGCAGCAATCCTGTGGTGGAGAGTCTCAGGAGACTCCTGCCTGCTAGGAAGCATAAGATCCTGCTACTTCCTAGGGCTTCAGTGTGTGTAATCTATTATGACGACCACTGCTAAGGATGAAGTTTGGTCCTTTGCAATTATTCCTCTTTCTAAGGAGTCTGCCATAGAACCCCTCAGAGAAAAGTATGTCTTTGCCTGAATGAAATTCAACCATTTTTTGGAACCAAGAGTTATTTATCCCTGTACAGCAGCAACTAACCTGGGCACAGTGGTGCATGTCTGTAATCTCAGTACTTGGGAGGCTGAGAAAGAAGGATCACAAGTTCAAGGTCAGCCTCAGCAACTTAGTGAGACCCTCAGCAATCTAATGAGACCCTGTTTCAAAATAAAAAATCAAAAGGGCTGGAGGTATAGTTGAGAAGTAGAATGCTCCTGGGTTCAATCTCCAGCACCAAAATAAATGAGTAAGAAAAGATAAAGTGGCCACTATGAACCAGGAGGTAGCCTGGTCCAGGAGTTAGGAACCCAGAAACCAGGCTGCTTGGGATCAAATCCACCTCAGCCACTTCCTGGCTGTGTGACTTTAGGTAAATTACTTAACCTCTCTGAGCTTATCTGCAAAATGGAGATAATAACAAAGACCATAAAAGTGATAACAGTTTTACCAATCCCCTGTATGTAAACTCTACTTGATCAATATCCTTTTTTTTTTTTTTTTGGTACTTTGGATTGAACCTAGGAGCATTCTACCTCTGAGCTATACCTCCAGTCCCATTTTGTAATTTTTATTTTGAAAGAGGGTCTCACTAAGTTTTGGAGGGCCTCACTAAGTAGCTGAGGCTGGTCTTGAACCCAGATCCTCCAGTCTCAGTCTCCCAAGTACTGGGATTACAAGCGTGCGCCACCATGCCCAGCTTGATCAATATTCTTATATAAGAACACATAAGGATTCACTTTTTTTATGGTAATGGGGATTGAACCCAGGGGCATTCTACCTCTGGGCTACACCCCCAGCCCTATTTCATTCCTTGTTTTTTTTTTTTTTTTTTTTTTTTTTTTTTTTTGAGACTTTTTTTTTTTTTTTTTTTTTTTTTTTTTTTTTTTTTTTTTTTTTTTTTTTTTTTTTTTTTTTTTTTGTACTTTAGAGACATTATTTTTATTTTTATTTTTTTTTTGCTATTTATTTTTTTATTTTTTTTTAGCATGGATTTTTATACATTTCTTGGGTACAACAGGGTTAATTACACATTTTTGTTGGGTACAAGCTAGTACAGGTAAAGACATCCATGCACATATTTCTCATTAACCCTTCCCCAATTCCCACCCACCCTCCCCCTATCTCCTGGTCAGTTTAGTGATTGACTTTGATGTGATCTTGTAAGTAC
>PVLC010015722.1:0-36777 GCA_004027655.1 Graphiurus murinus
AAAAAAAAAAAAAAAAAAAAAAAAAAAAAAAAAGACTGACCAATTTAGACACAAATAATGTCCCTCTGTCAAAGAAACAAGATACTAGCCGGGCATGGTGGCGCACGCTTGTAATCCCAGCATTCGGGAGGCTGAGACCGGAGGATCCGGGTTCGCGGCCAGCCTCAGCTACCTAGTGAGGCACTCCACAACTTAGTGAGACTCAGTTTCAAAATAAAGAATAAAAAATAGGGCTGGGGGTGTAGCTCGGAGGTAAAATGTCCTTCCTGAGTTCAATCCCCAGTACTGCAAAAAAAAAAAAAAAGAAACAAGATACTGAATTCCTAAAATGGCTTTTCTTAGAATTTTTTTCCCCCCTGCGGTACTGGGAATGCCCTCGGAGGGGTATTCAACCTCTGAGCTATACCCCCAGCCCTATTTTTTATTCTTTATTTTGAAACAAGGTCTCAGTTAAGTTGCGGAGTGCCTTGCTAGGTAGCTGAGGCTGGCCTCGAACCTGGATCCTCCGGTCTCAGCCTCCCAAATGCTGGGATTACAAGCATGCGCCACCACGCCCGGCTTCTTAGAAATTTTTCATTAGAACCCAGATATAGCAGTTAATGATATCTAAAGCTGAAAGAGTATTTAAGTATAATTATTATTTCAGAGAAAGATAATTGGGAAAATTCAAAACCAAGATCAGCTAAATAAGCCAAACAAATATTTTGGGGATTCCATTGTATCTGACTAGTCTTGTAGCTGGTAAGTCTGCCATTCAACCTAGAATGGGCATTATACAAGAAGTCTGAAAAAAAAAAACTCATCTCTATTTTGTCTTCACAATCTTCTTGCCCAATATGCAAAAAATAAATTTCATTTTCCTAATATTGGTATCTTGACTTCTGAGAGAAGTCAAATCATACTGAGGAAGGCTCTAGATTATAAACCAGGGCAAAAAAAAAAAAAAAAAAGGAATAGTGAGTTTTAAAAGTTCAAGCTATAACCTGATGTGATGGTGCATGCTTGTAATCCCAGTACTTAGGAGGCTCAGACAGGAGGATTGCAGGTTCAAAGACAGCATTAGCAAGTACTGAGTCTCATTAATTTAAGAGACCCTGCTTCAAAATAAGAATAAGATAGGGCTGGGGGTGAGGCTTGAAGGTAGGATGCCCCTGAGTTCATTATGATGTGACTATAATACAGCAATAAAAGCATATTAAAAAAAAAAAGAATGCCCCTGAGTTTAATCCCTAGAACCACATACACAGAAATAGACCAAGCTATCCAGCCAGGCCCAATGTCGCATATCTGTAATCCCAATACTTTGGAAAGGGAGGCAGAAGGATCACAGGTTCAGGGCCAGCCTGGGCAACTTGGTGAGAACAGTCTCAAAATAAAAAATAAAAAGGGAGTCAGGAGCCCGGCATGTTGGTGCATGCTTATAATCCCAGTATTTAGGAGGCTGAGACTGGAGGATCTGGGTTCGCAGCCAGCCTGAGCTACTTAGTGAGTACTTAGTGAGACCCCCGCAATTTAGTGAGACCCTGTTTCAAAATAAAGAATAAAAAATAGGGCTGGGGGTGTAGCTCAGAGGTAGAATGCCCCTGGATTCAATCCCCAGTACCGCAAAAAAAAAAAAAAAAAAAAAAAAAAAAAAAAAAAAAATAGGGCTTGTGTATAGCTTAGAGGTAGAATGCCCCAGAGTTCAATCCCCAGTACCTAAAAAAAAAAAAAAAAAAAAAAGGGAGCCAGGTATGGTGGCACATGCTTGTAATCCCAGTACTTGGGAGGGAGGTTAAGACAGGAGGACTGCAAGTTGGAAGCCAGCCCAAGTAACTTAGTGATGCTTTCAGCAACTTACTAAGACCTTGTTTCCAAATAAAAAAGCCCAGAAGTAGAAAGCTCTTGGGTTCTATCCCCAGTACTACTAAATAAATAAGGCTGGGGGCTATAGCTCAATGGAAAAGTCCCTCCTGAGTCCCATTCCAAGTACCACCAAAATAAAATAAATAAATAAATTCAAGCCAAGCATGGTGGTGCACACCTGTAAGTCCAGTACTCGAGAGGCTGAGACAGGAGGACTACAGGTTCAAGATCAGCCTCAGCAACTTAGTGAGGCTGTCAGCAACTTAGCCAGACCCTGTTTCTAAATAAAAAATGAAACAGCTGAGGATATAGCTCAGAGGTAGAATGCCCCTTGGTTCAATCCCCAGCACCACAAGGGAAAAAAAAAAAAGTTCAAGCTAACATTTCTTTTTTTTTTTTTGCGGTACTGGGGATTGAACTCAGGGGCATTCTACCTCCGAGCTACACCCCCAGCCCTATTTTTTTATTCTTTATTTTGAAACCGAGTCTCACTAAGTTGCAGAGTGCCTCACTAGGTAGCTGAGGCTGGCCGCGAACCCAGATCCTCTGGTCTCAGCCTCCCAAATGCTGGGGTCAAGCTAACATTTCTTTTTTTTTTTTTGCGGTACTGGGGATTGAACTCAGGGGCATTCTACCTCCGAGCTATACCCTCAGCCCTATTTTTTATTCTTTATTTTGAAACCGAGTCTCACTAAGTTGCAGAGTGCCTCACTAGGTAGCTGAGGTTGGCCGCGAACCCGGATCCTCCGGTCTCAGCCTCCCAAATGCTGGGATTACAAGCGTGCGCCACCACGCCCGGCTCAAGCTAACATTTCTAAACTTAATTTTCTCATTAAAAATTTTTAAATAATCCAGACATGGTGGTGCACATTTGTAATCCCAGTTCTTGGGAGGCTGAGACCAGAGGATCACAGGTTTGCAACCAACCTCAGCTACTTAGTAAAGCCCTCTGCAACTTAGTGAGACCCTTTTTCAAAATAAAGAACAAAAAATAGGACAGGAGGTATAGCTCGGAGGTAGAATGCCCCCAGGTTCAATCCCCAGTACCACCAAAAAATAATTATATATATTTTAACATATATTTTATTTTATTTTTTTGGTGGTACTGGGGATTGAACTCAAGGGCATTCTACCTCCAAGCTACACCCCCAACCCTATTTTTTATTCTTTATTTTGAAACCAAGTCTCACTAAGTTTCGGAGTGCCTCACTAGGTAGCTGAGGCTGGCTGCGAGCCCGGATCCTCCGGTCTCAGCCTCCCGAATGCTGGGATTACAAGCGTGCACCACCACGCCTGGCATTAACGCATATTTTATTTATATTCCATATTTATATGGAATATAAATAAAATAAACCAGGTATGGTGGCACACGCTTGTAATTCCAGTACTTGAGAGGCTGAGACAGCAGATTGGAGGACAGCTCAGCAAGTAGTGAGACTCTCATCAACCTAGTGAGACCCTGTTATATATAAAATAACTGGGCATGGTGGCACACACCAGTAATCTCTGTACTTGGGAGGCTGAGACAAGAGAATTGCAAGTTTGTGGCCATCTTCAGCAACTAACAAGGCCCTCCAGAACTTGATGAAACTGTATTTCACAATAAAAAAAAAATAAGGCTGGTGTTATAGCTCAGACATAGAATGCTTGTGGGTTCAATTCCAGAGCAACATAAACACACATACACACAAAAAAGGAAAGAAAAGTAAGTAGTAACGCATAAGAAAGCATATCACTGAAGGCAAGTATTATTAGATTAAAATGTATGTCTTCAGTCAGGCATAGCGGCACATGCCTGTAATCCTAGTATTTGGGAGGCTGAGACAGAAGATCACAGGTTTGTGGTCAGCCTTAGCAACTAGTGAGGCCCTCCACAACTGAGTGAGATCCTGTCTCAAAATAAAAAATAAAATATGACTGGTGTGTAGCTCAGAGGTAGAATGCCCTTGGGTTCAATCCTCAGTAACTAAAACACACACACACACACACACACACACACACACACACACACACACAAAGTATGTCTTGAGCCAGGCATGGTAGCACATGCCTGTAATCCCAGTACTTGGGTAAATGATCGCAGGTTCATACCTGCCTCAGAAACTTACTGAGGCCCTCCTAGTGAGACCCTGTTTCATTTATTTTGTTTGTGTCTATGGTACTGGGGATGTAACCCAGAGGCATTCTACCTTAGAATTACACCCTCAGCCCTATTTTCTTTTATTTTTGAAACAGGGTCTAAGTTGCAGAGGACCTCACTAAGTTGCTGAGGCTGGCCCTGAAACCTGCAATCCTTCTTTCTCAGCCTCCCAAGTACTAGGATTACAGGCATGTGCCACCATGCCCAGCTGAGCCAGTTTCAAAATTAAAAATAGGGCTAGGGGTATAGCTAAAACATAGAATGCCCCTGGGTTCAATTCCCATGTACCCCCCCCACACACAAAATGTATGTTTTGAGTCAAAGTGTTATTTTCCTCTCTGAAGAAGTCTCTGACAAACATATAAATGTAGACATAAAAGCTGCAAATTCTTTATCCGGTATCACGTACTATATTCACTTGCTCCTATTCAAGTTGTTTTTTTTTTTTTTTTTTTTTTTTGCGGTACTGGGGATTGAACTCAGGAGCATTCTACCTCCGAGCTATACCCTCAGCCCTATTTTTTATTCTTTATTTTGAAACCGAGTCTCACTAAATTGCGGAGTGCCTCACTAGGTAGCTGAGGCTGGCCGAGAACCCGGATCCTCCGGTCTCAGCCTCCCGAATGCTGGGATTACAAGCGTGCGCCACCACGCCCGGCTTCCTATTCAAGTTTTAAGAACACAATCTTCACCAGGCTTGGTGGCACAATGCTTGTAATCCCAGCATTTGGGAGGCTGAGACCGGAGGATCCAGGTTCGCGGCCAGCCTCAGCTACCTAGTGAGGCACTCTGCAACTTAGTGAGACCTGGTTTCAAAATAAAGAATAAAAAATAGGGCTGAGGGTAGAGCTTGAAGGTAGAATGTCCCTGAGTTCAATCCTCAGTACCGCCAAAAAAAAAAAAAGAACACAATCTTCTACAGGCATAAAACAAATGGCTATTGGGGAGCCCATTTCTATTAAAGTGGCAGAAACAGCTAAGACATTTGTAGATGGGCTTAAATCCTTGGTGCCTACCTGGCCCTCGTTTACCTCCTTGCTGGGAAGAGTTACCAGATTAGCAGCAATAGTCATTCTAGGCTTATGCATCTACTACTTGTTGTACGCCTTGGGATCAATGCCTATGTTAGTATACAAGCAGATTTACATGGAATGAAAAGGCAAGCACTGCCTCACACAGGGCCTGGTAGTCAATGGCGGGTTCGATTTTCTCAGGGCAATATCAACCTAAGACAGGGCTCGTTGAATGACTCATCGAGACCCCATGACAGGTAAGATTAAGCACCTGGTAGGAAACGACCTAAGACAGGCACAGTCCTTCGTGCATTTTATTTTATTTATTTTTTATATTTTTAGCATGGATTTTTATACATTTCTTGGGTACAACAAGGTTAATCACACATTTTTGTTGGGTACAAGCTAGTACAGGTAAAGACATCCATGCACATATTTCTCATTAACTCTTCCCCATTCCCACCCACCCTCCCCCTATCTCCAGGTCAGTTTAGTGATTGACTTTGATGTGATCTTGTAAGTACATCATGCTCATTAGGGTGTCCCCCCTCCTCCCATTACCTTCCATTAAGTCAAATTTTTTGTTCACCTAAGAATTCTCCTTCACTTCGTGCATTTTAAAATAAAAATGGGGGAGTTGTGGGAGCCCAACTGGGCCCTTTTCCCCCTGGCAGTTGTTATCTGCATATATGAGTAATTATACTGACTCTTCTGCTATGGTTACACTGGCGTCTCGAAGTCTGGAGATTGCTCCTAGGATTCGTAGATGAAAGACCCTCCTACTTCTTAGAAAGTAAATATATGACCCTAAAGGATTATGGCTTTATGACTCTAGAAAGTTTGCTTTACCAGGCTATGTTAAGAATGTGGGCTATACATGTAAAACGAAGAAGTGGTGCTATTTGTGATCTGACAATGATTGATATGTCATAAATGTCTATGTAACCCTGTTGTACTCAAGAAATGTATAAAAAAATCCGTGCTGAAAATAAATGTACACAAAGATGTAAAAAAAAAAAAAAAAAAAAAAGCATCTCCAAGTTGTGGTTACGTCCCTATTTGAATCTATACAGACCTAGTAACTCCTAAAATACTTAAAAACACATATATATTAATCAGGCACCACGACACACGACTATAATCCTAATACCTGGGAGACTTAGATAGAAGGATCTCAAGCCAGGCGTGGTGGCACACGCTTGTAATCCCAGCATTTGGGAGGCTGAGACTGGAGAATCCGGGTTCACGGCCAGCCTCTGCTACCTAGTGAGGCCCTCCGCAACTTAGTGAGACCCTGTTTCAAAATAAAGAATAAAAAATAGGGCTGGGGGTATAGCTCGGAGGTAGAATGCCCAAGTTCAATCCCCAGTACCGAAAAAAAAAAAAAAAAAAAAAAGATAGAAGGATCTCAGGTTCCAGGCTAGCCTCAACAATTTAGGGAGACCCTTAGCAACTTAGTAAGACATTGTTTCAAACTTAAAAAAAAAAAAAAATAGCCCTGCATGGTAGCCCACATTTGTAATCCCAGTACTAGGGAAGCTTGAGATAGGAGGATCTCAGGTTTGCAGCCAGCCTCAGCTACTTAGTGAGGGCCTTTGCAACTTTGGGAGACCCTGTTTCAAAATAAAGGAGAAAAATAGGACTAGGGGTATAGCTCTGAGGTAGAATGCCCCTGGGTTCAATCCGTAGTACCGCAAAAAAATAAAATAAAATAGGGCTGAGGGTATAGCTCTGAGGTAGACTATCAGTGTGTGTTCAATCTACAGTGCTGGAAAACAGTAATAATAGTACATATATATATATATATATATATATATATATGTACTATAATACATAATATATAATATATATATATATTACTTGGATGAATATCCCTCAGTGTGTCCATGCCCTTTAAATGGTTCCTTAAGAGATCTTTGCCAGGCATGGTGGTACACGCTTGTAATCTCAGTCAGTACTTGGGAGGCTGAGACAGGAGGATTATGGGTTTGTGGCCAGCCTCAGCTACTTAGGCCCTCCGCAACTTACTGAGACAGTTTCAAAATAAAGAATAAAAAATAGGGCTGGGGGTGTAGCTCGGAGGGAGAATGCCCTGGGTTAATTCCCTAGGTTCCACCAAAAAAAAAAAAAAAAAAAAAAAAAGCCAGGCATGGTGGCGAACGCTTGTAATCCCAGCATTCGGGAGGCTGAGACCAGAGGATCCGGGTTCGCAGCCAGCCTCAGCTACTTTGTGAGGCACTCCGCAACTTAGTGAGACCCGGTTTCAAAATAAAGAATAAAAAATAGGGCTGGGGGTGTAGCTCGGAGGTAAAATGCCCCTGAGTTCAATCCCCAGTACTGCAAAAAAAAAAAAAAGAGCAATACTTAAGGTTCACCACCTTTTAACAAATACTCTGCTTCATTTTCGTATATGATTTATTATCTAAAATCTGCCCTTTTTCATTTGTAAAAAATGAAGAAGCTGCCAGGCGTGGTGGCGCATGGTTGTAATCCCTGTACTTGGGAGGCTGAGACAGGAGGATAGCAGGTTCAAGGACAGCCTAAACAACATAAAGAGACTCAGCAACCTAGTGAGACCCTGTTTCAAACTAAAAGGTCTTTGATCAAGAATGAAATAAGTTCTTTTTAGTAGTGGACCCCTTTCATCCTAGTACTTGGAAGGCTGAGACAGTAGGATTGCAGGTTCGAATGAATGAAATGAGAAGCCAGGTGTGGTGGTGCATGCTTATAATCTCAGTACCTGGGAGACTGAGACAGGAGAATCACACGTTCAAAAACAGCCTCAGCAACTGAGAGGCCCTCAGCAACTTGGAAGACTCTGTTTCAAAATAAAATAATAACAAAAAGAAGAAGAGCTGGGCATAGTGGCTTGTAATCTCAGTACTTGGGAGGCTTAAAAATGAGAATTGCAGGTTTGCAGCCAACCTCAGCTCCGCAACTTAGTGAGACTCTGTTTCAAAATAAAGAATAAAAATAGAGCTAGGGGTGTAGCTCAGAGGTAGAATGCCCTTGGGTTCCATTCCCAGTTCCACAAAAAAAAAGAAAAGAAAGAAAAGAAAAAAGTAGAAGAAGTGGTGACTGGGGATGTAACTCAAGAGTTAGAATGCCCCTAGGTTCAATCCCTAGCCTCACCCCCGCCAAAAAATGAGGATTAATCAGGTGCAGTGGCACAAGTCTTTAATTCCAGCTACTCTAAAAGCTTAGGCAGGAGTATCCCAAGTTTGAGGCCAATCTGAACAAGTTAACCAGACTATCTTAAAATTAAAAATAAAAGCCAGTGTGGTGGCCCACGCTTGTGATCCCAGTACTTGGGATGCTAAGACAGGAGGATCATAGGTTCCTGGCCAACCTCAGCTACTTTGTGAGGCCCTCCACAACTCAGTGAGACCCTGTTTCAAAATAAAGAATAAGCCAGGCATGGTGGCACACGCTTGTAAACCCAGTACTTGGGAGGCTGAGACAGGAGGATCGTGGGTTCTGGCCAGCCTCAGCTACTTAGACTCTCTGCAACTTTGTGAGACCCTGTTTCAAAATAAATAATGAAAAATAGGGCTGGCGGGTGTAGCTCAGAGGTAGAATGCCCCTGGGTTCAATCCTCAATAACGCAAAAAAAGTAAATAAATAAATAAAATCAATAACGATGATGATGATGATGATGATCATAGGGATGTAGCTCAGGGATGGAGTGCCCCTGGGTTCAATCCCCAGTATGGCAAATCCAGCTGCTAAACTAAGGTGTTCAAATTCTCAAACTGCCTTTTTACTTTGAGTAAGGCAAAGTGAAAACTGGTTCTTCCTGTATCCCCATCCCATCTTTCAGGATGGATAATCCCAGGACCTACTTCTCACTAAGCAGGCAAAGGCTTAAAACCAATCTGAGAAGCCAAGTGAAACATCAAACAAAAATTACCAATTTTGCTTCCCCACTTTTAAGGGGGGGGGAGACAGTGTTATAATATTAGAGAGGAAAGAACCCTAAATTCTAAAACAATGCCATATTTTTGATGTAGTATTAGGAAAATCTCTTACCAATAACGAAATGAATTGTAAAGAGCAAAGACGGGGATGGAGGAGCATGCCTGTAATTCCAATACTTGGGAGGATAAAACAAGAGGATCGCAGGTTCGAAGCCAGCCTCAGCAATTTAGCGAGGCTCTCAGCAACTTAGTAAGATCCTGTTTAAAATAAAAATAGGGCCGGGTGCGGCTTACAGGTAGAACACCCCTGGGGTTCAATCCCCAATACTACATACACACACACACACACACACACACACACACACGAGCAAAGAAATTCTTTATAGTCTAAAATCAAATGAAACTCCTTCTAAATTAAAAGCATCTCCCTGAACATATAACACCTAATTTCAGCCTTAAATTCATTTTGTTAAAGGAACCTTTGTGTAATTTCTCCAGTGGTTCTCAATGCTCAGTTTCTGAATTGAGTGCCTTCTACATTGCCAATTTAACAGATTTTCTATTAGATCCAATCCTGCAAAACTGAAGCGTTAGTTTCTGACTACATATGGCAACCTCAAGGAATAAAACGCTTCTCCCTCAATTTCCCTCTTCCCTCATAAGCGTCACATTGTTTTCCTTCTTAACTTCCTACTCTAGCACTTTCTGGACAAGTAAGGTGGACTGAAGTATATAGCCACCTAGGATGTAAGTGCACTCAAGAAATAGTTGTGAGTCGAGCAAAACGGCTTCCTAGGTCTGCCCAAGCCTGAGGCCCCCAGCTCCAGGCAGCTCTCAGAAGGGAACCAGGGCCAGTGCGGGGGCAGGGCGTAGAGATGGGGCGAGGAGCCCTTTCGACCTCTGTGGACCGGGTGGCCCAACGCCCTAGCCCCCTCCCCCAGTGCCCGATATGGCCGGACAATGGCCCTGGAGCGCAGCAGTTCCAGGTTGGAGAGATACCCTGGGACTCCATACCGCACGGGCCTGGAAAGGAGCGGGGAGGAACGCAAAGCGGACGAGCAGCTCTGGCCTAAGCGCGGGCCGCGCGCCGGGGCCTCCACGGGCGCCATCACTGGGAGTGGGGTGTGGAGGCCGCCCGCGGGGCCAGCGCCGGCTGCTGGACCCGGAGGCCGCGGACCTGGGGAGGCGACGGCGGGAAGCGCAGGTCGCAGCCTGCTCGGCAGGCCACCCCTTCCCCGAGGCCGACCTCGGGACACTTACCTTGTGGATTCTTTTGAGAGCCATGGTGGGAGGCGGTGGCGGCGGCCCCGGGCGGGGCGGGGGCGGGGGAGGGACGGGGAAGGGACGAGGGGGCCTGAGGCCGCCTCGGCGGTCACGGGTCGTCCGAAGAAGATGGGGAGTTCTGGAGCGCGAGACCGACGAGACGGGCCGAGGGCCGCGGCCCACTCAGCTTCTGGGCCTGCCGCAGCGGTCACCGCATCACCCGGCGGCGGCCCCTTTATGCGCTGCCGCCCCAGCCGCCGCCGCCGCCGCCGCTGCTCTTCCTCCCAGGCTCAGCGCCGCCCCCTCAGCCGCCGCGGATCCCTCCGCCGGGGAGCAGGCTACCGAGCTCCGGATCGCCAGGAACCTCCCGGTCCGACAGCCGGAGGAACTGCCTGCCTTCCTGCCTGCAGCAGGTGGAGCGAGGGACGCGCGGGGGGACGGGCGGCGCCGCCGGGGTGGGGCCGCCAGGGCGCGGGGTGGGCCCAGGCCGAGGGGCAGGTCGGGAGGCGCGGGGATTGGCGGGCCGACGAGGGAGGGCCGGGCCGCGCCGGCGGCGGAGGGATACGGGCCTCCCCGTGAGTACCTTACGCGCCGACGCTGTCGCCGCCACAGCGGCCAAGGGGATGACGCCGCGAAGCGCTGGCGGGGGGGGGGAGATCTCGCGAGAGTTGAGGCGCGGACGGGTTGTGGACGCTCCTGCTCCGCGACCCTTGAGTCCCCTGCCTCTGGTACCACGCGCACGTTTGTCGAAGATAAATAAGCATTTAAAGGCACATGTTTTCCATGTCACCTGTCTCTGTACCAGTCCAGGAAGGAGGCACTTAATCCTATTGCAATCACCCTGAAAAGAGGAAGGGACTCATCCAAGGTCACACAGTTCTTTAGCTGCAGAACTAGGACTTTCCCGAAGCCTCAAGGCTCCTTAGATCCCTTTCTCGAAGATGTGTGGTAGCAACCTGGACACCTGCCGGGAATACGGTTCCTGGAGCGTGGGTAGGCTGTCCTAAGGTTGGCCCTGGAGACCAGGACCCCAGCTACAGAGGACTTGCCCTCGGCCACTGGCATATCAGCCTTAGGAGAGGTTTCCAGACCACCATCTGCTTGGTGAACTGTTGCAAACAAGCACTTTGCCAATCTCCTCGGGAAAAGGATGCGAAGGCCAGGGAATGAAGTTCAGTGGCGGAGCAGCCGCCTACTACGGTCAAGCCTGGGTCCAATTCCAAATATCACCACGCTTGCGCACAAAGCGTGGTGTGTGTTCCAGGTCACCATTAAGAGTGCCTATTGCTGGGGAAGGAAACACCAAATATGTTATACTTTCATATATAAAAGTATCACTGTGAATCTCAGTATTGTGTGCAATTACAGTGCACTGACAGGGAGGGGGGTGGATAAGCAAACCTGTAATGTGTGAGGTTATTCGTTAGGTGGAGACAAAAAGCTAACTCAGGCCGGGCTTAGTGGCGCATGCCTGTAAACCCAGCACTTGGGAGGCTGAGACAGGAGGATCACAGGTTAGAAGTCAGCCTTCGCAATTTAGTGAGTCTGTCAACAACTTAGCAAGATCCTGTTTCCAAATAAAAATAAAATAGAGCTGGGGGTAAAGCCCGGAGGTAGAAGGCCCCTGGGTTCCACTCCCAGTACCACACACACACACACACACACACAAAAAAACCCTAATTCACTGAGCACCTACTTTGTGCCCCAGCCCCAGTCCTATACCAGGATTAGAATGAGATAAGAGGCCAGGCCTGGGCTAGGACTGGTATACGACTGTGAGTAATTTCTTGATTCTTGTCTGCCAAAGTTAAGATTTCAAATGGACGGTCTCATGGGTAGCCATGAAAAAACGTTATTGGGTAAATTCCACAGGAGGGTCCGGAAGCAGTCCCAAGGGGAGAGTGAAGAGAGAGGGAGATCCAGAGAGAAATAGAGCGCCCTTGCCAAATGGTGGGCTTTTTAAAACCCCCAGAAAATCCACCCCTTTATAATGTATATTCATTTCAAGTTTCCTGCAGCAGTGAGTGGAGGCTGCCTAGGATTTGTATCTTATGGGAAACTTAAACTACAATGTAATAGGCTGAAAGTCTGACCATAGCTGGGCAGGGTCTGTCTTTCCTTTCAGAAAGGCTTTCCAGTCCTTTTTTTTCCTCTGCCCAGTCTTATTTTTCCTATCTCACTACTTAACAGGACTAGTTTAGCATCTAGCTGAAGACACACGGGAAAATAGTAGGGAATGTTTTCCTGGAAGGTAATGCACACATCTTAAACCCACCCCTGGGTTTTCACTCTTCCCTCTACATCTGAAAAGGACCTTGTAGATCACTGATTCCAACTCTTTTATTTATTTATTTATTTTTGTGGTACTGAGGATTGAACTCAGAAGTATTCTACACCCCCAGCCCTAAGCCGGGTGTGGTGGCGGACGCTTGTAATCCCAGTACTTGTGAGGCTGAGATAGGAGGACAGCCTCAGCAAGTAGTGAGACTCTTATCAACTTAGTGAGACCCTGTTTCCAAATAAGAAATAAAAATCGGGCTGGGGGTGTACCTCAAAGGTAGAATGCCCCTGGATTCAATCCCCAGCACCACAAAAACAAAATACACCCCCAGCCCTATTTTTATTTTTTATTTAGAAACAGGGTCTCACTAGGTTGATGAAAGTCTTACTACTTGCTGAGGCTGTTCTTGAACCTGAAATCCTCCTGTCTCCGCCTCCCAAGCATTAGGATTACAGGCGTGGGCAACCAAGGTTAGAGAAGAAAAATCTGGAGCCCAACTAAAAGAAGGATCTTGCCAAGGTCAAACAGTAGGTAAGTGGCAAGGCTCATACTGCCTCACCAACTGAGCAGAGAAAGGTTGACCATTAGGGCAGAGCCACTGTGAACCCAGTGGATAAAATTGTATCTACTCGCCAGGCGTGGTGAGGCACCCTTGTAATCCCAGCATTTGAGAGGCTGAGACCAGAGGATCCGGGTTTGCGGCCAGCCTCGGCTACCTAGTGAGGCACTCCGAAACTTAGTGAGACCCTGTTTCAAAATAAAGAATAAAAAATAGGGCTGGGGGTATAGCTTGGAGGTAGGATGCCCCTATACTGCAATCCCCAGTACCGCAAAAAAAAAAATGTATCTACTCACCCAAGTGAATATATTTGAAGTTGTGACTGAAGAGACATTTTCTGTAACCCCAGATCTGAAATATGGTGGGAGAATTACAAAAATGCCCACTGGTCATATTTTTAAATTTTTTTTTTGTACTAAAATAGCAGTATAGCCGGGCATGGTGGCATACACTTGTAATCCCAGTACTTGGGAGGCTGAGACCGGAGGATCCTGGCTTGCTGCCAGCCTTAGCTACTTAGTGAGGCCCTCCGTAACTTAGTGAGACCCTGTTTCAAAATAAAGACTTAAAAAAAGGGCTGGGGATGTAGCTCAGAGGTAGCATGCCTGTGGGTTAAATCCCCAGTACCAAAAATAAATAAATAAATAAAATAGCAGTATATATTTGTTTCAAGAAACGAAAGTAGGCAAAAGGAAGGAAAATCACCTGTTCTGATTATCCAAGGATTAACCACTTTGACATTTGGTTAATATCCTTTTTTTTCCTTCTTTTTTCAGTACTGGGGATTAAACCTGGGGATAGCTGGGCATGGTGGTGCAGGCTTGTAATCCCAGCATTTGGGAGGCTGAGACCGGAGGATCCGGGTTCACAGCCAGCCTCAGCTACCTAGTGAGGCACTCCACAACTCAGTGAGACCTGGTTTCAAAATAAAGAATAAAAAATAGAGCTGGGGGTATAGCTCAGAGGTAGAATGCCCCCGAGATCAATCCCCAGTACCACACACACACAAAAAAACAACAAAACAACAAAAAAAAAAACTAGGGATAGTCTACCTCTTCACTACACTCCCAGTCCTTTTTATTTTATTATTTTTTATTTATTTCATTTTATTTTTTGCGGTACTGAGGGTTGAACTCTGGTCTCAGCCTCCCAAATGCTGGGATTACAAGCGCGCATCACCACGCCCAGCTCCTTTTTATTTTTTTATTTTGAAACAGTGTCTTGCTAAATTGTTGAGGGTTTCACCACATTGCTGATTGCTGGCTGTGATCCTCCTGTCTAGCCTCCCAAGTACTGGGATTACAGACATGTGCTACCAGGGCTGGTTTCTTTCAATCCTTTTTCATTGAAAAATGTGGGGTTAGCCTGGCACTGAGACATGAGGATCTCAGGTTCCTGGCTAGCAATGTGTGAGAACAAGACCCTGTTTCAAAATAAAAATAAAATAGGACTGGGGGTATAGCTCAAATAGAGCCTCTCTGGGTTCAATAACTAGTAACACACACACACACACACACACACACACACACACACACACACACACAAAGGAAGGAAGAAGAAAGAATGAATGTGGGGCCACTAAGCATGGCGCAGGGCCCTCTTGCCTCACTATAGCAGGAGTATGGCACAGTACGATTGTCTTCATGCAGGGCACGAAAGTTGATGGTGAAACCATTCTGAAAGACCTCCAGTTCCAGGAACAGAAGATGACAGAGTTGGTACACACCTCCCAGGACCACGGTATAGAATGGCCTACACAAACTAAAACAGTAGCTATGCCAATTTCAGAATTTCTCCCCATAGATTGGTGTTCCTAGACCTTCAGAAGACAACAGTGATGCATAGGATAAAGGGTGAGACAGGAGGATCTCAGGTTTGCAGCCAGCTTCAGCAACTTGGTGAGGCCCTGTTTCTTTTCTTTCTTTCTTTTTATTTTATTTTTTTAATTTTGGAGTTTTTTATTTATTTTTTAATTGGTTCATTGTAATCACACATCTTTGTTAGGTACAAGCAAGTATAGGTAAAGGCATCCATGCACACATTTCTCATTTAACCCTTCCCCAATTCCCACCCCATTCCCTCCTCCTCCTTCCTTCTCAAGGTCAGTTTAGTGATTGACTTTGATGTGTTCATGAAAGTACATCATGCTCATTAGGGTGTCCCCCCTTCCAATCACCCTCCGTTAAGTCAAATTCTTTGTTCACCTAAAGATTCTCCTTCTTCATCTGGAGTCCCTCTTATGTCTCATTTTCTCCCTAGCTTCCACATATTAGGGAGAGCATTCAATTTTTAACTTTTTGTGACTGACTAATCTCACTTAACTTAATGTTTCCCAATTCCATCCATTTCCCTGCAAATAACATGATTTTGTTCTTCTTTATGGCTGAGTAAAATTCCATTGTGTACATATCCCATAGTTTTGTAACCCATTCATCTGTTGATGGACATCTTGGCTGCTTCCATAGTTTGGCAATTGTAAACTGTGCAGCTATAAACATAGATACACATGTGTTGGTCTGATAGTTTGGTTTCCATTCTTTTGAGTAGATACCCAGAAGTGGTATTGCTGGATCATATGGTAGGTTCATTTCCATTATTCTGAGGATCCTCCATACTGTATTCCAAAGTGGTTGCACTAATTTACAATCCCACCAACAATGTATTAGGGTTCCCACTTCTCCACACCCTCACCAGCATTTGTTGTTGTTTGTGTTCTTGATGATTACCATTCTGATTGGGTTAGGTGAAATCTCAAGGTAGTTTTGATTTGCATCTCTCTGATTGCTAATGATGTTGAACATTTCCTCATACATTTATTGGCCATTTGTATTTCTTCTTTTGTGAAGTGTCTATTTAGATCCATTTCCCATTTTTTGATTGGGTTATTTGTTTTCTTAGCTGTGATTTACTTGAGTTCTCTGTATATCCTAGATATTAGTCCTCTATCAGAAGAGTAGCTGGTAGAAGCCGGGCATGATGGCGCACGCTTGTAATCCCAGCATTCGGGAGGCTGAGACTGGAGGATCTGGGTTCGAGGCCAGCCTCAGCTGCCTAGTGAGGCACTCCGCAACTTAGTGAGAACCTGATTCAAAATAAAGAATAAAAAATAGAGCTAGGAGTATATCTTGAAGGTAGAATGCCCCTGAGTTCAATCCCCAGTACTGAAAAAAAAAAAAAAAAAAAAAAAAAAAAAAGAAGAAGAATAGAGTAGCTGGCAAAAATTTTCTCCCACTCTGTGGGCTCTCTGTTGAGGTTCTTGATAGTTTCCTTTGCTGCACAGAAGCTCTTCAGTTTAATGCAATCCCATGTATTGATCTTCCTTTGAGTTGCTTGTGCTTTGGGGGTCTTATTGTGAAAATTTTTACCTGTGCCTATGTGTTGAAATGTTGGGCCTATGCCCTCTTCAACTAGCTGCCAGGTCTCTGGCCTGACTTCCAGGTCTTTGATCCACCTTGAGTTGACTCTTGTGCAGGGTGAGAAAGTGGGATTTATTTCTATTTTCCTTGCATATGGTTAACCAGTTTTGCCAACACCATTTGTTAAAGAGGCTATTGTTTTTCCAGTGTATGTTTTTGGCTCCTTTGTCAAAAATCAGTTGACTGTAAACACGTGGATCTGTTTCTGAATCTTCTATTCTGTGCCATTGGTTTGTGTGTCTGTTTTTGTGCCAATACCATGCTGTTTTTATTACTGTGGCTTTGTAGTAAAGTTTGAAGTCAGGTATTGTGATACCTCCTGCATGGTTCTTTTTTTTTTTTTTTTTTTTTGTGGTACTGGGGATTGAACTCAGGGGCATTCTACCTCCGAGCTATACTCCCAGCCCTATTTTTTATTCTTTATTTTGAAACCGAGTCTCACTAAGTTGCGGAGTGCTTCACTAGGTAGCTGAGGCTGGCCGCGAACCTGGATCCTCCGGTCTCAGCCTCCCGAATGCTGGGATTACAAGCGTGCGCCACCACGCCCGGCTCCTGCATGGTTCTTGTTACTAAGAACTACTTTGGCTATCCTGGGCTTTTTGTTCTTCCAAATGAATTTAAAGACTGATTTTTCTATGTCTGTGAGGAGTGACCTTGGTAATTTCACCGGTATTGCATTGAATTTGTAGATTACTTTTGGGAGGATGGCCATTTTGATGATATTTATTCTGCCTATCCAAGAGCATGGTAGATTTTTCCATCTTCTAAGGTCTTTGTCGATTTCTTTTTTCGGCTTTTTATAGTTTTCCTTATAGAGGTCTTTTACCTCTTTGGTTATGTTTATCCCTAAGTATTTTATTTTTATTGGGGTGCTATTGTGAGTGGAATTGTTTTCTGGATTTCTTTTTCAGTGGATTTATGGTTGGCATACAGGAAAGCTTCTGATTTTTGAAGATTGATTTTGTATCCAGACACTTTGCTGAATTTGTTGATCAGTCCTATAAGTTTTTTGGCTGACTTTGTTGGGTCTTCTAGTATAGTATCATGTCATCTGCAAAGAAGGATAATTTTAGTTCTTCTTTCCCTATTTTTACCCCTTTGATTTCCTTCTCTTGCCTTATTGCTCTGGCTAGAGGCTCAAGTACTATGTTGAACAGAAGAGGTGATAATGGACATCCTTGTCTTGTTCCTCTTTTTAGTGGGAACTCTTGCAGTTTTTCTCCATTTAATATGATATTGGCTGTAGGCCTATTGTATATTGCCTCTATAATTTTGAAATATATTCCGATTCTCTCCAGTGCTTTTAGCATGAATGGGTGTTGGATCTTGTCAAATGCCTTTTCAGCATCAATTGAGATGATCATGTGATTTTTGTCTTTGAGTCTGTTTATGTGATGTATTACATGGATTGTTTTTCATATGTTGAACCAGCCTTGCATCCCTGGGATGAACCTGACTTGGTCATGGTGTGTAATTTTCTTGATGTGGTTTTGAATGCGCATTGCTAGTATTTTGTTTAGCAGCTTTGCATCTAAGTTAATCAATGATATAGGCCTATAGCTTTCTTTTCTTGAGCTGTCTTTATTTGGCTTTGGTATTAATGTGATGTTGGCTTCATAGAAAGTGTTTGGAGGGTCCCATTTCTTTCTATTTCGTGGGATAGTTTGAGGAGTATTGAGATTAGCTCTTCCATAAATGTTTTATGAAATTCACTTGGAAAACCATCTGGCCCTGGGCTCTTGTTTGATGGTAAACTTTTTATTGCTGTTTCTATTTCTTTGATTTTTATTGGTTGATTTAAGTTTTCTATATCTTCTTGACTCAACTTAAGAGGGTTGTATGTATCTAAAAAACTGTCAATTTCTTCCAGATTTTCCATTTTGTTGGAGTATAGTTTTTCAAAATAGTTTCTGATGATCCTCTGTATTTCCGCACTATCGGTGGTAATATCACCTTTTTCATCTCTTATTTTGGTAATTTGGGTTGATTCTCTGTTTCTTTTGGTTAGGTTGGCCAATGGTTTATTGATCTTGTTTATTTTTTCAAGAAACCAGCTTTTGGTTTTGTTGATTTTCTGTCTTGTTTTTTTTATTCTCTATTTCATTAATTTCTGCTCTGATTTTCATAATTTCCTGTCTTCTATTGGCTTTGAGGTTAGACTGTTCTTGTTTTTCAAGGGCTTTGAGCTGTGTCATTAGGTTATTTATTTGGTGAGTTTCCGTTTTTTTTGTTTTTTTTGTTTTTTTTTTTGCGGTACTGGGGGTTGAACTCAGGGGCACTCTACCTTCAAGCTATACCCCCAGCCCTATTTTTTTTTATTCTTTATTTTGAAACTGAGTCTCACTAAGTTGCGGAGTGCCTCACTAGGTACCTGAGGCTGGCCGCAAACCCGGATCCTCCGGTCTCAGCCTCCCGAATGCTGGGATTACAAGCGTGTGCCACCACGCCCGGCTTCCGTTCTTCTTATATGGGCACTCAGTGCTATAAATTTTCCTCTTAGTACTGCCTTTAAGGTATCCCAGAGGTTTTGATATGTCGTGTCTCTGTTTTCATTGGTTTCTAGGAATTTTTTAATTTCCCCCCTTACTTCTTCTATGACCCATTCTTCGTTCAGCAATGTGGTGTTCAGTTTACATGGTTACTCGGGGTCTTCTTAGAGTTGATTTCTAGTTTCACTCCATTGTGGTCTGAAAAGATGCAGGGAATTATGTTACTTTATTTATTTATTTATTTATTTATTTATTTATTTATTTATTTTTTCGGTACTGGGGATTGAACTCAGGGGCATTCTACCTCCAAGCTATACCCCCAGCCCTATTTTATATTCTTTATTTTGAAACAGGGTCTCACTAAGTTTCGGAGTGCCTCACTAGGTAGCTGAGGCTGGCCGCAAACCCGGATCCTCCGGTCTCAGTCTCCCGAATGCTGGGATTACAAGCGTGCGCCACCATGCCCGGTTCTATGTTACATTTTTTAAATTTGCCAGTGCTCTCTTTGTGGCCCAGAATGTGGTCTATTTTGGAGAAGGTTCCATGCACTGCTGAGAAAAATGTGAATTCAGCTGTAGTTGGGTGAAGAGTCTATATGACTCTAACAGGTCCATTTGGTTTATGGTATTCTTTAGGTCTGAGGCGTCTCTACTGACCTTTTGTTTAGATTGGTCTAGTGATGTGAGAGGAGTATTGAAGTCTCCCAGTATTAGTGTATTGGGATCTATGTGTGACTTTACATCATGCAGAATTTGTTTTATGAAAGTGGCTACACCTATGTTTGGGGCATAGATGTCAATAATTATTATTTCCTCTTGCTGGATTGTTCCTTTTACTAGTAAAAGGTGACCTGCTTTGTCTCATTTGATGAGCTTAGGCTTGAAATCTAATTTATCTGATATCATAGTTGCTACTCCTGCTTGTCTTCGAGTTCCATTGGCACAGATTACCTTACTCCAGCCCTCTAGCCCTTCACCCTTAGTTTGTGGGAATCTTTGCTTGTAAGGTGTGTTTCTTGCAGGCAGCATATAGATGAATTCTGAGTTTTAATCCATTTTGCCACCTTGTACCTTTTTATTGGGAAGTTGAGACCATTTATATTCAGTGTGATTATTGAGAGATGATTTTTAATTCCTAACATTTTGAGTTTTGACTTCTGTTTGTGGTAGTGTTTGTTCTTCTCTGCTTAGTTGTTTGCTTCCTGGAAATTATTGTTTCTCTGGTTCTGACGTTTACTTGTTAGTTCTTCTTTGTAGTGAATCTCTTTGAGTATTTTCTCTAGTGCTGATTTGGAAGACACAAATGCTTTCAGTTTCTATTTGTCATGGAAGGTCTTTATATCCTCGTCAACTTTGAGAGAGAGTTTTGCTGGGTAGGAGAATCTTGGCTGCAAGTTATTTTCTTTCAGAGTTTGGAATATGTTACTCCAGCCCCTCCTGGCTTTCATGACTTGATTTGGGAGTTCTGGAGTGATTGTATTGGTTTGCCTCTAAATGTCACTTGGCCTTTTACTTTTGTTGCCTTTAGAATTCTTTCCTAGCCGGGCGTGGTGGCGCACGCTTGTAATCCCAGCATTCGGGAGGCTGAGACCGGAGGATCCGGGTTCGCGGCCAGCCTCGGCTACCTAAGTGAAGCACTCCGCAACTTAGTGAGACCCGGTTTCAAAATAAGGAATAAAAAATAGGGCTGGGGGTATAGCTCGGAGGTAGAATGCCCCGGAGTTCAACCCCCAGTACCGCAAAAAAAAAAAAAGAAAAAGAATTCTTTCCTTAGCCTCTACATTAGTCAGCTTGATTATTATGTGGCATAGTGAACCTCTTTGGTCTTGTCTATAGGGTGTTCTATATGTTTCCTGCACCTATGTGTAAGCTTCTCTTTCTTTTTTTTTTTTTTTTGCGGTACTGGCGATTGAACTCAGGGGCATTCTACCTCTGAGCTACACCCCCAGCCCTATTTTTTATTCTTTATTTTGAAACTGAGTCTCACTAAGTTGCGGAGTGCCTCACTAGGTAGCTGAGGCTGGCCGCGAACCCGGATCCTCTGATCTCAGCCTCCGGAATGCTGGGATTACAAGCGTGTGCCACCACGCCCGGCTAGCTTCTCTTTCTATGTTTGGAAAATTCTCTGATATTACTTCTTTGAAAAGGTTGTTTATTCCGTTAGTTTCAACTTCTAATCCCTCTTCTATGCCTATTATTCTTAGGTTAGCTCTTTTAAAATTGGCCCAGATCTCATCGATGTCCGATTCATACTGTCAAATTTTTTTTTCTAGATTATGTACAATGGATTCATTTTTGGAATTGTCATCTTCTAGGAGTAATATTCTATTTTCCATGTGGTCTAATCTACTGTTTATAGTTTGTATTGATGCCTTCACTTCTATTATTACATCTTTCACATTATTCACGTCCCTCAAGGCTTCTCTATGATTCCTGCTCAGGGTGTCAGTATCTTTGTTTATTTGTTCCTTTATTTCTTTCCAGCTCTCTCTGCATTCTTTCTGGAAGTTTTGTATTGTTTCTATTATTAAAGACCTGAATTGATCTTCTGGTAAGCTCTGCCATTCAGTGTCACTGAGTTCTGTTGTTGTGGGGTCCTGTTGACTCATTGTTTCTTTGGTATTTCTCCTTCCCATGGTTTCCCTGTTCTTAAATTTATAACTTTGCTGTTCTTGCATGCTTTCTCTGAATTTATAGGTTTCTTATTTTTATTTTCCGTCTGTGAATGGTATCTTGTACTGAGTTGCAATTACTCTGGTATTTTCTGCCCGCTCTATTGGTGTCTTTGGTGGGTTTCAGGTGTTGACTTCTAGGGTCTAACAAAAGCTAACAAAGCAACCAATCCTCCGAACAAACAGATAAATTGAAGCAATGCAAAGTGAAAACAGAGTAAAATGAAACAAAACAAAACAAAAAACAACACTAAGAAACAGAATAAAAGTCCCTGCAAGTTTGTAAGAACAGACCTGATTTGGCCTCTGCAGATCTTTTGGGTAGATCCCTGCTGCTGTGGGTGGCAGACAAAATGGCGCTGACAAGATGGCAGCTGCTACTGCCAAGCACACGCTGGCGCCCCCCGCCCCCATTCTCCCTGGTCTGCTCTCTGGGTTCCGACCACCAACTGCCCCTGTTGCTTTACTCACTTTTCTGCTGCTTTGCTTCTCTTTCCTTCCATCAAGAAGCTGCTCCTGCGGCAGTTTTGATTCAAGCTCTGCAGTGCAATGGCCCCACGCAGGCTTAAGCTGGTCGTACCACGAGTTCTGGTCACTGTTGAAGGTGCCTTGATATGCCACCTGTCTAGGATGTGGAGTTCAGGAGTCGCTCACTCCACCTCTGGTCGCTGGGAATGCAGAAGGTCATCTATTTCTTTGTCAGTAGACGCCACGCCGGGGGCTGGCTCAATGGCGGCCGCCACTCAGTGGCGTGGCACCACAGCCGCACAGACAGGCTTGTTTGCTCTCCCTGGTTGGCCTTCCAGATTTCGATCAGCTGTATTTCAGTTTTCGTAGCATTGTTCACCTTTTTGTTGCTTTTTTTCCTCTGTCAAGAAGCTGCCTCTTAGCCAGGCGTGGTGGCACACACTTGTAATCCCAGCATTTGGGAGGCTGAGACCGGAGGATCCGGGTTTGTGGCCAGCCTCAGCTACCTAGTGAGGCACTCCGCAACTTAGTGAGACCCTGTTTCAAAATAAAAGAATAAAAAAAATAAGGCTGGGGGTATAGCTCGAAGGTAGAATGCCCCTGGGTTCAATTCCCAGTACTACAAGGGGGAAAAAAAAAAAAAAAAAGCCAGGTACAGTGGCCCATACCTGTAATCCCAGTACTTGGAAGACTAAGACAAGAAGATGTCAGGTTTGAAGCCAGCCTTAGAAATTTTGCAAGATCTGATTCAGTAAAAAAATAAGCATGGTAGCCAGGTGTGGTGGCGTACACTTGTAATCCTAGCATTTGGGAGGCTGAGACCAGAGGATCCAGGTTCTCGGCCAGCCTCAGCTACCTAGTAAGGCACTCCACAACTTAGTGAGACCCTGTTTCAAAATAAAGAATAAAAAATAGGGCTGGGGGTATAGCCTGGAGGTAGAGTGCCCCTCAGTTCAACCCCCAGTACTGCAAAAATAAAATAAAAATAAACGTGGTAGCCTACATTTATAATCCCAGTACTTGGAAGACTGAGACAGGAGGATCACAGGTTTGAAGCCAACCTAAGCAAATTAGTGAGGCTGTCAGCAATTTAGTGAGACCCCGTTTCAAAACAAAAAATAAACTGGGCGCAATGGCGCTCACTTGTAATCCTAGTACTTGAGAGGCTGAGATAGGAGAATTGCATGTTCAAAGCCAGCCTCAGCAATTTAGAAAGGCTCTCAGCAACCTAGTGATACCCTGTTTCCAAATAAGAAATAAAATTGGGCTGGGGGTGTAGCTTGGAGGTAGAATGTCCCTGGGTTTAATCCCTGGTACCAATAAAATAAAATAAAATAAAATAGAGCTCTGGGGTTAGAGCTCAGAGGTAGAATGCTTGTGGGTTTAATCCCCAACACACACACACACACACACACACACACACACACACACACACACACACAAAATGGGGGGTGGGTAGAGATGTAGCCTATAGTTAGAATGCCTCTGGCATTCTACCAGGCAATACTACAAAATAAATAAAAAGGACCGCATTGTAGCTCAGAGGGAGAATGCCCCTGGGTTCAGTACCCAGTACCTACCCCCAAATAAAGAAAAAATTGATTTAGAAAATAAAATTTGGGAGCCGGGCATGGTGGCGCACACTTGTAATCCCAGTACTTGGGAGACCGAGATAGAAGGATCCAGGTTCACAGCCAGCCTCAGCTACTTAGTGAGGCCCTCTACAACTAGTGAGACCCTGTTTCAAAATAAAGAATAAAAAATAGGACTGGGAGTGTATCTCAGAGGTAGAATGCCACTGGGTTCAATCCCCAGTATTGCAATAAATAAATAAAATAGGACTGGGGGTGTAACTCAGAGGTAGAATGCCCCTGAGTTCAATCCCTGGTACTGCAAAAATAACATAACATAACATAAAATAAAAATAAAATTTGGTGCTTTCATAAGAGTTTAGCCAGGTGTGGTAGCACATGCCTGTAATCCCAGTACTTGGGAGGCCGAGACAGGAAGATTTCAGGTTAGCATCGAGCCCCAGCAATTTAGCAAGGCCCTCTGCAACTTGGAGGAGGAGGAGGAGGAGGAGGAGGAGGAGGAGAATAATACAGCCCTGTGGGTTGATGACACATACTTCTAATTCCAATACTTGGGAGGCTAATTCAGGAGAATCATAGGTTCCAGGCCACCCTCAGCCTCAGCAATTTGGCCAAACTCTCAGGCCTTTGGTGAGATACTGTTTCAAACTAAAAAATATTTTAAAAAAAGGCTGGATGTAGCCAGGCAAATTGGCATATGCCTGAAATCCCAGTACCTGGGAGGCTGAGACAGAAGGATCACATGTTTGAGGCCAGCCTTAGAACTTAGTGAGACCCTGCTTCAAAATAAAAAATAAAATAAAAATAAATAAAGGTCTGGGGTTGTAGATCGGAGGTGGAATGCCCCTGGGTTCAATACCCAGTACCAAAACAAACAAACTGGGTATGTAGTGTGGAGTGGAATATCCCTAGGTTCAACCCCTAATATCAATAAGTAAATAAATTACAAAAGAGACAAAAAAAAAAAAAAAAAGTAGAGCCAACCCATAATACTATTGGTAATCTACTTGCTTTTTTTTTTTTTTAATCCATGGCCATTCTACCTCCAAGATACACCACCAGCCCTTTTTTTATTTACTTAATTTTTATTTTTTTTTTATTTATTTATTTTTTTTTGTGGTACTGGGGATTGAACACAGAGGCAATCTACCTCTGTGCTACACCCCAGCCCTACTTTATTTTTGTTTTTCAAATACTGGGGATTGAACCCAGGGGCATTCTACAGACTCTGAGCTACATCCCTAGCTCTATTTTTTATTCTTTATTTTGAAACAGGGTCTCACTAAGCTGCAGAAGGCTAGCCACGAACCTGCAATCCTCCTGTCTCAGCCTCTCGAGTACTGAGATTATAAGCATTCGCCACCATGCCTGGCTTCTTTTTTTATTTATTTTTATTTTTTGCGGTACTGGGGATGGAACCTGGGGGCATTCTACCTCTGAGCTACAGTCCCAGCCTTATTTTTTTTATTCTTTATTTTGAAACAGGGTCTCACTACATTGCAGCTGAGGCTGGCCGTGAACCCAGATCCTCCAGTCTCAGCCTCTCAAAAATTTTTAAAAAATTTTATTTATCTGTGTGTGTGTGTGTGTGTGTGTGTGTGTACACGTGTGGTACTGGGTATTGAACCCAGTAGCATTCAAACTCCGAGCTACATACCAAGCCCTATTTTTTTTTTCCCCAATGTGGTACTGGGATGGAACCCAGAGGCCTTCTAACTCTAAGCTACAGCCCCCAGACCTATTTTATTTTTTATTTGAAAACCAGGTCTCACTAAGTTGCAGAGGGCCTTACCTAGTAGCTGAGGCTGGCCATGAACCTATGATCCTACTGTCTCAGCCTCCCAAGTACTGGGATTACAAGCATACGCCATCATGCCCAGCTTTTTTTTTTTTTTTTTTTTTTTTTTTTTGGCGGTACTGGGGATTGAACTCAGAGGCATTCTACCTCCGAGATATACCCCCAGCCCTATATTTTTTTTTATTCTTTATTTTGAAACCAAGTCTCGCTAAGTTGCGGAGTGCCTCACTAGGTAGCTGAGGCTAGCCTCGAACCCGGATCCTCTGGTCTCAGCCTCCCGAATGCTGGGATTACAAGCGTGCGCCACCACGCCCAGCTTGCCCAGCTTATTTTTTTAAATTTTAATTTTAATTTTTTTGCAGTCCTGGGGATTGAACCAAGGGACATTCTACCTCCGAGCTACACCCCCAGTCCTATTTTTTATTCTTCATTTTGGAACAGGGTCTCACTAAGTTGCAGGGAGCCTCACTAAGTAGCTGAGGGTGACTGCGAACCTGGATCCTCCTGTCTCAGCCTCCCAAGTACTAGGATTACAAGCATGTGCCACCATGCCCGGCTTATTTTTTATTTTGACACAGGGTCTCACTAAGTTGCAGAGGGCCTAGCTAAATTGCTGAGGCTGCCCTTGAACCTGTGATCCTCCTATCTCAACCCCACAAATACTGGGAGTACAGGCATGTACCACCACATCCACCTACCATATATATATATATATATTTTTTTTTTTTTCTTTTTTTGCAGTACTGGGGATTGAACCCAGAGGCATTCTACCTCCGAGCTACATCCCCAGGCCTATTTTTTGTTTTTTTATGGTACTGGGGATTGAACTCAGGGGCATTCTACCTCCGAGCTATACCCCCAGTCCTATTTTTTATTCTTTACTTTGAAACAGGTTCTCACTAAGTTGCAGAAGGCCTCACTAGGTAGTTGAGGCTGGGCACGAACCTGGATCCTCCTGTCTCAGCCTCCCAAGTACTGGGATTACAAGCATAAGCCGATGCTCCTGGCTTATATTTTCTTTTTCTTTATTTTGTGTGTGGTACTGTGGATTGAAATCAGGGGCATTCTACCTACAAGTTACATTTCCAGCCCTATTTTATTTTTTTAGTTTGAAACAGGGTCTCACCAAATTGCTGACAGCCTCACTAAGCTCCGATCCTCCTGTCTCAGCCTCCAGTTACTGGGATTACAAGAGTGAGCCAGCGTGCCCAGCTTATATTTAGTTTTCTTGTAATGTCTTTATTAAATTTTTATATCAAAGCCGGGTGGTGGCGCATGCTTGTAATCCCAGCATTCGGGAGGCTGAGACCGGAAGATCCGGGTTCGCGGCTAGCCTCAGCTACCTAGTGAGGCACTCCACAACTTAGTGAGACCCGTTTTCAAAATAAAGAATAAAAAATAGGGCTAGGGGTGTAGCTCGGAGGTAGAATGCCCCTGAGTTCAATCCCCAGTACCGCAAAAAAAAAAAAAAATTTTATATCAAGGTTATGCCGGCCTCATAACATAATTGAAAAGTGTTCCCTCTTCTGTGTTCCAAAACAGTTTGTGTAGGACTGCTATTTTTTTTTCTTTCCTTAAATAAATATTTCATAGGATTTACCAATGAAGCCATCTGGTCCCAGAATATTCTTTGGAGAGGGGTATAATAGTTTAATAATAACTTGTTTTGTTTTGTTTTGTTTTGTTTTTGACACTAGGAATTGAACCCAGGGATGTTCTACCTCTGATCTATACTCTTAGCCCATTCATGTATGTATGTATGTATGTATTTCTGTGGTACTGGAGATTGAACTCAGAGGCATTACACCTCTGAGCTAGGCCCCCAGCTCTATTTTATATTTTTATTTTGAAATGGCGTCTTGTTAAGTTGCTGAGGGTCTTGCTAAATTGCTGAGCCTGTTCTAAAACCTGAGATCCTCCTATCTTTGCCTCCCAAGTACTGGGATTACAGACATGCACTACCACACATCACTATAAATTTCATTGCTTTACTAAGTATGGAGCTATTTAGATTTTCTATTTCTTCTTGTGTCAGTTGTATTAATATGTTTTTCAAGAAATTTGTCGAAGCTGGTCATGGTGGCACATGCCTGTAATCCTAGTACTTGGGAAGTTGAGATAGGAGGATCTCAGGTTTGAGACCAGCCTCAGCAATTTAGTGAGACCCTCAGCAACTTAGCAAGACCTTGTTTTTTGTTTGTTTGTTTGGTACTGAGGATTGGACCCAGGGGCATTCTACCTCCGAGCTACATCCCCAGTCCTATTTTTTTATTCTTTATCTTAAAACAGGGTCTTACTAAGTTGTGGAGGGCCTCACGAAGTAGCTGAGGCTAGCCACAAGCCCAGATTCTCTAGTCTCAGCCTCCCAAGTACTGGGATTACAAGTGTGGGCTAATCCTTTATTTTTTTGAAATAGGGTTTCACTAAATTGCAGAGGGCCTCACTAAGTAGCCGAGGCTGGCAGTGAACCTGTGATCCTCCTGTCTTAGCCTCCTAAGTACTGGGATTACAATCGTTTACCACCATGCTCTGTTTATCCCTTTATTTTGAAACAGGGCCTCACTAAGTTGCTGAGGCTGGCTTTGAACACCAATCCGCCTGTCTCAGCTTCCCAAGTACTGGGATTACAGGTGTGTGCCACCACTCCTGGCTATCTCAAAGTATTTTCTAATTTCCTTTGTAACTTAATCTTTTTTTTTTTTTTTTTTTTTTTTTTTTTTTTTTTTTTTTTTTTTTTTTTTTTTTTTTTTTTTTTTTTTTTTTTTTTTTTTTTTTTTTTTTTGCAGTACTGGGGATTGAACTCAGGGGCATTCTACCCCCGAGCTATACCCCCAGCCCTATTTTTTATTCTTTATTTTGAAACAGGGTCTCACTAAATTGCGGAGTGCCTCACTAGGTAGCTGAGGCTGGCCGTGAACCCGGATCCTCCAGTCTCAACCTCCCAAATGCTGGGATTACAAGCGTGCACCACCATGCCTGGCTTTTATTTTACAAATATCTGTAATCCCTTGGGAGGCTAAGATAGGAGGATTGCAGATTCAAGGCCAGCCTCAGTAACTTAGTGAGACCCTATTTCAAAAATAAAAAATAGATAAGAGTAGGGGGTATAGCTCAGAGGTAGAATGCTCCTGAGTTCAATCTCTAGTACAAAAGAAAGAGAGAGAGAGAAGAGAGAAGAGAAGGGAAAGGGGGAAAAGAGAAAGAAAGGAAAAAAGGAAGGGAGGGAGGGAGAGAAAGAGAAAGAAGCAAGGGGTGGTGGTGCACACTTGTAATCCCAGTACTTGGGAGCCTGAGACAGGAGGATTCGGGTTCGTGGCCAGCCTCAGCTACCTAGTGAGGCCCTCTACAATTTAGTGAGACCCTGTTTCAAAATAAAGAATAAAAAATAGGGCTGGGAGAGCCGGGTGTGGTGGCACACACTTGTAATCCCAGCATTTGGGAGGCTGAGACAGGGGGATCTGGGTTCGAGGCCAGCCTCAGCTACCTAGTGAGATACTCCGCAACTTAGGGAGACCCTGTTTCAAAATAAAGAATAAAAAATAGGGCTATGGTTGCTGGGGGTATAGCTCGGAGGTAGAATGCCCCTGGGTTCAATCTTCAGTGCCACAAAAAAAAAAAAAAAAAAAAAAAAAAAAAAAAAGGAAGGAAGGGAGAAACTAGCTTTGTATCTTTGTCACTGGACTCTTACACACTCGTATGCATGTTGACAGTTTGGCTTTAGGGTAACAGTATCGTCTCCTAGGAAGCTTTCCCTGACCAGTAACCCTAGACTAGATGATTAGGTGCCATAAACTTAAAGTTCTTCCATCAAAGATTGATCACACTTGCTTGTAATTGTCAAACAACTGTTTCATTCAATAGACTATCAACTTCTAGAGGGCAGAGATGTTGTCTTTATTGTTTGTCTTTTAATCCCCAGTGCCTGGCATCTCAGAGACACTTATTGAATGAATTTGTGAATGACTGGCTGAATAATGAGCAGCTCAGTAAAAAAACTCTTTACACTCATAGGTTATTGGGTAAAACAACAACTCCCTTAAAACACACACACAAGCGGGCATGGTGCACATACCTGTAATACCAGTACCTGGGAGGCTGAGACAGGAGGATTGCAGGTTTGCAGCTAGCCTCAGCAAACTTGTGAGGCCCTTTGCAACTTAGTGAGACCCTGTTTCAAAATAAAACATAAAAATAGGGATAGGGGTACAGCTCAGAGGTAAAATGCCCATGAGTTCAATCCCTAGTACCACAAAAGTAAGTAAATAAATAAATAAATAAATAAATAAAAGATTTTTTGTCTTTATGGAGTTCCCTAAATCAAAATCACTCCATTGACTTCAAGGGCATTCCTTGAGCTTGCTGCCTTCCTTTTCTCTCATAGGAAAAAGTAAACGGAGTGAAAGTACACCAAAGGCTCTAGGCAAATCATGCCTAATGCAGACAAAGTGATTGCTGACTTCCTGCTAATTTACATGAAGCAAATTGAACTTTTGGTTGAAGTAGATCTTGTTTAAAGGAGAAAGCAGATGAACTTAATGCTGTGGGCCTACAACTATGTAACCTTAGCACGGCTTCAGGAAAGGTTTGGAATTTGGCAGGAAGCTCCTATAAACATTACCACCTTTTAAAGGTCTGTTTTTACTGATGCCCTAGCAGTATTCCTTTAAAAAGGTCTCTGTTCCAGCAGAAGTTAGCCAAAGGGAAGCAGGCACCAGGGACTTGGGAGGTGGGGCTGGTTTTGAGAAGTTAGGTCATCAGTGAAAACCTTTAGCTTGGTTCTGGGTTCAGTGCCTGGCGTCACCACATGGCAGCTTCGGCCCTTCAGTGGGCCGGAGACCAACCGAACGGTGCCTTTCCTCTGCATCCAGGCCCACATGGAATCTAGGATCCACAATTGAGATTGAAAGTTGAGCCTAAAGTGGAGAGTTATGACCAAAGAGATAAACTTAAGATCGGGCAGGGAAAGGGGAACACCCTGATAGAGGCTGCAGTACCTGGACCAGCTTTCAACTTGGTGAATAATGTGACTAATATAGGATAACCTAGATCTATCATTAGGACATGAAGGAAGGGGTGCCTCACTAACTTTAACCTTTTTCTACTTTCCTCCCAAATGAAAAGTAATAATAATACTTTTATTTGATTTTTTTTTTTTTTTTTGCAGTACTGGGGATGGAACCCAGGGGCATTCTACCTCCAAGCTATACTCCCAGCCCTATTTTTATTCTTTATTTTGAAACAGGGTCTCACTAAGTTGCGGAGGGCCTCACTAAGCAGCTGAGACTGGCCGCGAACCTGGATCCACCGATCTCAGCCTCCCAAATGCTGGGATTACAAGCGTGTGCCACCACTCCCAGCTTTTATTTAATTTTAAAAGTAACATATGAGCCAGGTGTGGTGATACAGCCTTTTAATTCTAGTACTTGAGAGGCTAAGGCAGGAGGATCATAGGTTCACAGCCAATCTCTGCAATTAAGTGAGACCCTATTTCAAAATAAAAAGAATAGCTGGGCGTGGTGGTGCAAAATTGTAATCCTAGTACTTGGGAGGTTGAGACAGGAGGATTGCAGGTTCACAGTCAGCCTCAGCTACGTAGTGAGGCTCTCCACAACTTAGTGAGACACTGTTTCAAAATAAAAAATAAAATAGGTCTGGGGGTGTAGCTCAGAGGTAGAATGTCCTTGGGTTCAATCCTCAGCACCACAAAATAAATAAATAAATAAATAATGAATAAATAGAATAAAATAGGGCTGGGGGTATAGGTCAGAGGTAGAACGCCCCTGGGTTCCATCCCCAGTACCACCACCACCACCAAAAAAAAAAAAAAAGTTTGTTGTTGCAAACTATTCAAACAGAAAGCTATAGAGACAGGCTGAGACAGGAAGATCCCAGGTTTGAACAACAGCCTCAGCAACTTAGCGAAAGTCTCAGCTAAGGGGTGTATCTTTGAAGTAGAATCACACTGGATTCAATCCTCAGTACCACAAAGAAAAAATAAACTTGGGCATGGTGGCACATGTCTGTAATCCTATTGCTTGGGAGGATGAGATAGGAGGATGGCAGGTTCAAGACCAGCCTCAGCAATGGGGAGATTCTCAGCAACCTAGTTAGAACCTGTTTCAAAATATAAATAAGCCAGGAAGCTGGGCTTGGTGGCACATGCTTGTAATTCCAGCATTCAGGAGGCTGAGACCGGAGGATACGGGTTCTTGGCCAGCCTCAGCTACCTAGTGAGGGGCTCCACAACTTAGTGAGACCCTGTTTCAAAATAAAGAATACAAAATAGGACTAGGGGTATAGCTCTGAGGTAGAATGCCCCTGGGTTCAATCCCCAGTGCCAAAAAAAAAAAAAAAAACAAAGATTAGAATAGGGTTGGGGGTGTAGCTCAGTGGTAGAATACCCCTGGGTTCAATCCCAAGTACGCCTCCCAACACACACAAATTATTGCTATTTAAAACAACACAGTGGGCTCATATAAAGTTCTGTGAAAGTAGTTTTTAGACCTTTTTTTGGGGGGGGGAATGGTTTATTTTGTGTGTGTGTGTGTGTGATTTCATTTTGAAACAGAATCTCACTAAGTTGTAGAGGGTCTCACTAAGTAGCTGAGGCTGTCTGCGAATCTTTGATCCTCCTGTCTCAGCCTCCCAAGTACTGGGATTACAAGCATGTACCACCATGTCTGTTTTTTTCATGTTATTTTGAAACAGGGTCTCACTAGGTTGCTGAAAGTCTCACTACTTGCTGAGGCTGTCCTTGAACCTGCGATCCTCCTGTCTCAGTCTCTTAAATACTGGGGATGGAACCCAGGGGCATTCTACCTCTGAGTTACACCCCCAGCCCTATTTTTTTATTCTTTATTTTGAGACAGGGTCTCGGTCTCACTAAGTTGAAGAGAGCCTCACTAAATAGCTGAGGCTGGCCATGAACCCGGATCCCCCTGTCTCAGCCTCCCAAGTACTGGGATTACAAGTGTGCGCCACCATGACCGGCCCAGCTATTTTTAATTTTTGTAACAGTCTCACTAAATTGTGGAGGCTGGTCTCCAATCTGCAATCCTCCTTTCTCAGCCTTCTACATACTGAGATTACAGGTATGCACCACTGCATCTGACTAGAAGAGAGATTTTTGTCTAGAAAACTCTTTGTAATTATTTCATGGCACTCCCAATAACATATTAGTTCTTATCAATCCTTTTTTTTTTCATTTGTTTTTCTTTTCAGCATCTTTTTTGGGGAGATATGACTTATATACCATCAAGTTCACTCATTTCAAGTGTGTAAGTCAATGTCTTTTAGTACATTTACAGAATTGTATAACCATCACTACAAACCAATGTTAGAGTATTTTAATCACCCTAATAAGAAACTCTGTGCCCATCTATAGTCACTCCCCATGTTCCTCATGTCATAAATCAGAAAAATTAAATTGTCAGAGGTTTAGTAGCGTCCAAAGCCACAGAGCTGGGAAGTGGTGTGGCCTGACCACTGCACCCTACTCCCCTCCTGCAGCCAAGGTTTTGTGTTGGCTTCAGGAGGATTTGGAAGGAAAGCCCAAATACAAAGGCTGGGAAATACCCACCCAACCAACACTTAACTTTGGCAGATAGAGACTGAATCCTACCACTCCACTGAAATCTGAAACGGAGGATGCACTTACCACGAGATTATCTAAAATAAAAATAGCATCCACCTCATAGGGTGGTAAGAGGACAAAAATGAAACAAAACTCAGTCAGGGATCAGTAAAAACCATGATTGTTTTTGCTGTTACCATAAAGTTTATCCCACAGGAGCACTTTTTTCTTTTTTTTTCTGGTGGTGGGGGGGGGGCTGGGAATTTAATCCAGAGACATTTTACCTTTGAGCTATACCCCCAGCCCGATTTTATTTCTTATTTGGAAACAGTGTCTCACTAGGTTGATGCGAGTCTCACTACTTGTGGAGGCTGCCCTCAAACCTGCAATCCTCAGTAACACACAATCAATCAATCAATCAATCAATCAATAAGGGCTGTGGGTGTAGTTTGGAGACAGAATGCCCCTGGGTTCAGTCCTCAGTACCAAAGGGGGAAAAATTGGGGGTTTCAGACTGGATATGGTGACACATGCCTATAATCCTAGTACTTGGGAGGCTAAGATAGGAAAATTACGGATTTGAGGCCACTGTACAGTAGCTTAGTGAGACCCTGTCTTAAAATAAAAAATAAAAAGGGCTTGGGGTGTATCCCAGAGGTAGAATGCCCCTGGGTTCAATCCCCTGTAACATTCTCTCTCTCTGTTTCTCTGTCTCTCTGTCTCTCTGTCTCTCTGTCTCTCTGTCTCTCTCTCTCTCTCTCTCTCTCTCTCTCTCTCACACACACACACACACACACACACACACACACACAGCCTATGAATCCTGCAAGTCAGAGGAGCCATTATGGTCTCCTTTTCACTGGGGTCCACAGTTCACAAGCCCCTGTGTGCCAGCTCTTCTCACTTCCCCCAAAGACCTCTTGATCATCTTGAAGACCAGCATCCAAGCCATCCTTCGTGAACACCGCCATTGCTGAGCTGCTGGGAATGGGTGGCTGAACTGAGGCTGGTCATACTCACAGGGGAGCCAGAGCAAGATCATTGTGGCCAGCGGCTGACACTGAAGCCAGCTGGGAAGTCAAGCCTGTGGATGGGGGAGGAGAGCCCCCTTGACAAGCTACGCTGTCCCCTAACTGCATCTAAAATGTGAATGTTCCTAGAAAGAGGCATCTTCAGCTCTTGATACCTTAGGCCCAATTATATCAGCTATTTGGTAGGGAATCAAGAAAGAGAGATGTAGTGGATTCCAAATTTTCCCTCTGAAGTTTTGAATCTTTAAGTGTGCTGAAATAAACTGGTAATAAGCAGATGAACAGGAGAAAAAGGACACAAATGTATTTAATCATAGTTTTTTCTTTTTCTTTTTTTCATGTTACTGAGGGGCATTCTATCTCCAAGCTACACCCCCAACCCTTTAATTTTTATTTTGAGACAGGGTCTTAGCTGGGTGTGGTGGCACATACGTGTAACCGCAGTACTTGGGAGGCTGATACAGGGGGATTGCAGGTTCATGCCAGTCTCAGCAACTTGTGAGGCCCTCCACAACTTAGTGAGACTCTGTTTCAAAATAAAGAATAAAAAATAGGACTGGGAGCCGGGCATGGTGGCACATGCTTGTAATCCCAGCATTTGGGAGGCTGAGACTGGAGGATCCAGGTTCGTGGCCAGCCTCAGCTGCCTAGTGAAGCACTCCACAACTTTGTGAGACCCTGTTTCAAAATAAAGAATAAAAAATAGGACTGGGAGCCGGGCATGGTGGCACATGCTTGTAATCCCAGCATTTGGGAGGCTGAGACTGGAGGATCCAGGTTCGTGGCCAGCCTCAGCTACCTAGTGAAGCACTCCGCAACTTAATGAGACCCTGTTTCAAAAAAAAAATAAAGAATAAAAAAAAAATAGGGCTGGGGGTATAGCTTGGAGGTAGAATGCCCCTGAGTTCAATCCCCAGTACCGCAAAAAAAAAAAAAAAAAATAGGACTGGGGGTGTACCTCGGAGGTAGATGCCCCTGAGTTCAATCCCCAGTACCACAAAAAAAAAAAAAAAAAAAGAAGAAGAAGAAGGAGGAGGACTTAGAGGTAAGAATACCCCTGGGTTCAATCCCCAGTACTCCAAAAAAAGAGAAACAGTCTTGATAAGTTGCTGAGGGTCTCACTAATTGCTGTGGCTGGCCTAGAACCTTTGATCCTCCTGTCCCAGCCATCCAAGTTCTGAGATACAGGTGTGTACCACCACACCTGGCTTAATCATGGTTTTACATGACACTAGAGCCTTCAGAATGAAGGCCCAGGCATGATGCTTGGAACACAGTAGATGCCCATTCATTCATTTACACAATCAATTTTTTTTTTTTTTTTTTGGTACTTGGGATTTAACTCAGGGGCATTCTACCACTGAGCTATACCCCTAGACCTTTATTTTTTATTCTTTATTTTGAAACAGGGTCTCACTAAGTTGCAGAGGGCCTCACTAGGTAGCTGAGGCTGGCCGAGAACCCGGATCCTCCAGTCTCAGCCTCCCGAATGCTGGGATTACAAGCGTGCGCCACCACGCCCGGCTTCTACACAATCATTTGTTCATTCATTGGACAAATAAAATCATGCTTAAGTTCAATAAAACATGGACAGCTGTGTAGAAATATGATTGGAAAAAAGGCTTATGAATTAATGGAAATAGACTGAGTAGGGGAAAGCCAGCAAGGTCCATCTATTCAGATTCTTCTTCCTGGCTCCTTGGTTGTAGCATTTCTTCCTCCTAGATATTGGGCAGGATCCTTCTGGAATGAGGGTTTTTTGTTTTTTTTTTTTTGCGGTCCTGGGAATTGAACTCAGGGGCATTCTACCTCCGAGCTACACCCCCAGACCTAGCTTTTATTCTTTATTTTGAAACAGGGTCTCACTAAGTTGCAGAGGGCCCCACTAAGCAGCTGGGGCTGGCTGGCAACCCAGATCCTCCAGTCTCAGCCTCCCAAATGCTGGGATTACAAGCATGCACCACCACGCCCGACTGGGTCTTAATTTCTTTATGATCAGCTGTAACATTGTGTGTGTGTGTGTGTGTGTGTGTGTGTGTGTGTGTGTGTGTGTTGGGGGTGGGGGTGGTTAGAGTAATATTTTTAGACTTTATGGGTACCTTAGTGGAAAAGTGTTCTGGTTTCTTTTTTTTTGTGTGTGTGTGTGGTATTGGGGATTGAACCCAGGGTCATTCTATTTCCAAGCTGTACTCCAAGCCCTACTTTTATTCTTTATTGGAAACAGGGTCTCACTAAGTTACAGAGGGTCTCACTAAGTAACTGAGGCTGGCTGCAAACCTGCGATCCTCCTGTCTCAGCCTTCCAAGTACTGGGATTACAAGCATGTGTCACCATGCCCAGCTCTTTAATTTTTTTTTTGTGGTACTGGGGATTGAACCCAGGGGCTGTACCTCTGAGTTACATACCCAGCCCTATTTAATTTTTATTTTGAAACAAGGTCTTGCTAGGTTGCTGAGGCTATCCTCAAACCTGCAATCCTCCTGTCTCAGCCTCCCAAGTACTGGGATTATAGGTGTGGGCCACTGCACCCAGCTATTTATTTATTTATTTATTAAATGCTATTTCACAGCCGGGCGTGGTGGCACACGCTTGTAATCCCAGCATTCGGGAGGCTGAGACTGGAGAATCCGGGTTCACGGCCAGCCTCAGCTACCTAGTGAGGCACTCCGCAACTTAGTGAGACTCGGTTTCAAAATAAAGAATAAAAAATAGGGCTGGGGG
>PVLC010015723.1:0-36788 GCA_004027655.1 Graphiurus murinus
CGGTACTGGGGATTGAACTCAGGGGCATTCTACCTCCGAGCTATACCCCCAGTCCTATTTTGTATTCTTTATTTTGAAACCGAGTCTCACTAAGTTGCGGAATGCCTCACTAGGTAGCTGAGGCTGGCCGCGAACCCGGATCCTCCGGTCTCAGCCTCCCGAATGCTGGGATTACAAGCGTGCGCCACCACGCCCGGCTCCAAAAGGACATTTTCTAGGTAGGAGATGGAAAACAAAAACACAAAACACATTGTCCAAAGACACTAGCAACACGGTACACTACAGAGCATGGGACACTTGCTCTTAGGACCACATAGCTGACCAGGAGGTGTGGACCACTGCATCGCTCAGCATCATGAAAGAATTTATATCACATATCACTATCCCAGGAAAAGATAAAAATTCAAAGTATGATTTCTACTAAATGTGTATCCCTTTCGTATCATTGTAAAGTTAAAAAAAAATTAAGTCAGACAACTGTGAGTCAAGGACCAAGGATTTACAACTAGTGAGGGAGAACAAACCTTCAAATAGCTTTCACAAAGTTTATGGGAAAAAAAAAAAGAACAAAAAGGAAAGAAAAAAAGGGAGCAACCTCACTTCCCATCAATTTAAGAAGGTATAAGTCAACACTGTACAGAATATCCAAGCATCTTAGAAAATGTTATTTAGATGAACAAGAAGAAAACATCAGCCTTTAGCAAATGAGGAGCCACCGGAGGTTGTGGTCTCTGATGAGTAAGAGCAATAAAAGGATGTGTTTTCTCATCTAAAGTAATAAGTTAATTATAGAAGCAATTATAGATTGATTCTCTTTTACTGGAAGCCCTCTAAGGAAGGAATGAAGCCTAATAGCTTAAAAGGATTTGGAAAAAGCCCTGAAGACCATCAAGAGGCTAGTAGAAGTCATGGTTAGTTCTAAAATTTTGTTTTTAAATTTTGCTTAAGACTGTGAAATGGGAACTGTTGGATCTGGTTACAAGTTCAGAACAATCCTCCTACCAACTCTAAGGCAGAGGACATTAACATTTCCATTACAGTGAGCTAGTTCCCAAAATATTGACAATTAGGTTTATACCAACATATGTACTTCCTTATTTAATTGTGTGTGTGTGTGTGTGTGTGTGTGTGTGTGTGTGTGTGTGTGTGTGTATTTTACTGGGGATCGAACCCAAGGGCAATCTACCTCTGAGCTACACCCCCAGTCCTTCCTATTTATTTTGAAATAGAGTTTTGCTATGTTGCTGAGGCTGGCTTTGAGCCTTTGATCCTCCTGTCTCAGCCTCCTAAAGACTAAGATTGCAAGCATAAGCCACCAAACCCAACATTAAGAAAGATTTAATGGCCAGTTTATGCTGCAGTTTGGAAATGGTCTGAGTATGTCCCTCAAGGGTTTATGTGTTGAAATTGAATCTCCATTGTGAGATATTAGGGCAGAAACTTAATTGAACTGTGGTATTTAGAAATGGGGCCTTTGGGAGCTGATTAAGATTACATAAACTCATCAGGGTGGAGTTCCCATGACTAAATCCTGGTGGCTGTATAAAGAGAGAGAGAAGAAGAAAAGGGAGGAGGAGAAGGAGGAGGGAGGGAGGGAGAGAGAGAGAGAGAGAGAGAGAGAGAGAGAGAGAGAGAGAGAGAGAGAAAGGGAGAGACCAATGAATATAGACACAGATGTGTGCTTCCTGCCCCCTACCATGTGATGCTGTGTACCACTTTGGGACTCTGCCAGGAGGAAATCATCATCAGATGTGAGCTCTGGGCTTGGGACCAGAATGGAGAGCCAAAAGAAAATCTCTTCTTTATAAGTTGACCTGCCTTGGGCATGTTATTATAGAACAAGATAGACTGATATAATAAAAAAAACCATCCATGATTTGAAAATCATGATGAGCATACAATAGTGTTTTATCTTCAGCAGCCATTATGTGAGATAACAACAGACATGATTTCTTTGGTGACAACATCACTGGTATGGCAAGTACATTGTGGATTTTTGGCTTAATATGTAACTAGGTGAAAGGCTAGTAAAAAATAAAGATATAATTTACTTGACATCCAAATTCATAAATACCTTAATTCTACCCAGGGGACCCTTGGAAGGGGATCTTATCTATAGCCACCAGGTTAAAAGTCCTTACTCTAAGCTTTTAAATTCATATAGATTAGAAATTAGCTTACAAAAGAGTTTCACTGTAAGGACAATCCCTATAGTAGCCACTATTAGGAAGGTGCATTTCTAAATAGCTACATGTAGGGGTGGGAGAATATGAAGGTATTGTTTCCAACGTTTCTATTTTATATCAATAAAAGTAAATATACAACAAAGGAAAAGACCAAAACTCTTCTAGAAATGCAAACATTGATACAAGATTGGTGAATATGGTGCTGCCATCCTGAGCCTCTTTGGCTGGACCTTCTCTACTAACGGAATTCCCAGGGTGCTACACAGATGGCAATCAGTAAGTGGGAGATGGAATTTAGAAAAAATCATAATGGGTCAGGCAATGCTCTAGGCACTCTACTTATATTTTTTTGAAATCTTATAGCAATATGTTTTATATATGTAATACCAAAACTGTCATATTATGAATACTGAAGCTGAGATTGGAGAGGTGACTTAACTATGACCATAGTTGTTGAAACTGTGTGCTCCCAACGGTGAACCTAGCAAATCACCTTGCTTCTTCCTTTATTCCTGACTTTCAAGTACTTATTGTTCCTTCTAATTTCAGCATCTATATCTAACTGGCTCTTATGTCATTGCCATATCCCACAAAAACAAAACCTATGCATGCCCCTCACTCCCCAAATTCCTTGCTTTTTAAAAAATTTTTATTTTTTTTTTACTTTTTACTGTAGTAATTCGTGCAATATAGCATACATCTTTGTTAAGTACAAGTTGTTAACAACATATTTGCACACAATTCTCATTTGACCCCTTCCCCAATTCCCACCCCATTCCTTCCTCCTCCCTCCCCTTCAGGTTCACTTCAGTGAGTGACCTTGATATGACTGTGTAAGTACATCATGTGCCTTAGGGTTTTAATGCTTAAACCATCACATCTACAGAAAAGAGATGGATTGTATGCTACTTGTAGTTGGGTTGGGACTTTTTGGTTTTTTTTCCTCAACAATATTACCCACCAGAGGTAGGGACAAAAACATAAATACTTTAGTGGAGAGCTTGATGGTGCCCACTTTAAGAACTCTATCTAGGCTTCCTACTGTCTAGCCCAACACTACTCAGCCAAATATACCAAGCTGCCAAAGAGAAAATACAAGAGCTGTCCTAAATAAACAGAAGCACAGACACATGAAAACACACATTTCCTCAATAGACCAGAATTTACATAGCACCTTTCAGAAACAGCACACATTTAGGAGAAAAATGAAATAAACTAACATTCTGAGGACTCTAAATTTCTGGCATTCCACCCTATCAGACCTTTCCAATTTCCACTCCTCACATTCCCAGTACTGTTTTACCTTGTATACACTGGATGGGCCGTATCCCTGGATTCTGTTTGTGCTGCTCCAGGAGTGGTAAGCCTGTTAAGTATCTGACCATGTACTTCATAGCACATACTAGGCACTTTATTTCACTATGTTCTTATTAATTAATAATAACTATTTATTGTTTTATATGTAATAGCTCACTTTTCTTACAATAACCCTATGAAATTTTATTTATTATTCAGGAAACCAAAGCATGGAGAGGTTAACTTTTAAAGTATAAAATAGCAAGAGCAAGAATGTGGAGGTTAATGAAAAAGATACAATTATTCCTATTTGACTGCTAAGGATATTTTGATTCAGAAAGGGAACAGTGATGTAAGCTGGGAGACCTGAATAGGACCCAGAAGATGCAGCCCAGTGACCTTGCACCACACAGGTCATGCTGTTGAAAACTCATTGCCAAAGTTAAATTAGTGACAGCTATCCAAGCTTGCTCCTAGTGACAACTCAAGGGTTCTTTCCTCTCTCCTTGTATTTATTTTTGTCTAATACTACGAAAAGAATATGGATAAATCTTGGATTCTGTTCCAAGTTTAGGACTCTTTATGCCTTTTCTAGATATATTACATAACACAAAAATAACCAGTTCATTCTCTTAATTCATTTGAGATAGTCTGCTCAAGGGCTCAGAGAATCTAGAATAAACTTCTGGAACCATCCAAAGTCAGGGAAGACCTACTTCTCTACTTTCTTTCTCTCCCCTTTCAGAGGACCCAAAGGGCCAGATGATCTCCAAATATTAACAGAAGGAATAACAGAAAAGTAACAAAAATATAGTTCTCAATCCTGGCTGATCATTATAATCAGTTTCTGAATTTTATGGATTTCCAATCTTTACTAAGCCAACCTTTTGATTTACTAAGTCTAGGTTGGGGCTAATGAAGAGTGTTTTTTGCTTTGTTTTGTTTTAAAACACCACACTCGAAGTGAGTTGTATGATCAGCAAGGTATGGGACAACTAACCCAAGACATTAAACTCCATTATTTTGTTTCCTTAGCTTCCTAGATGGTTTCTCTGTTTTCTGCATACAAATAGTTTCAAATAGTTCTAGTTTAAAAATGTATTAGTAGCAAACACAAAGAATCTTCTTACTTATATCCTATGTTACCAGGGACTCTGCCACTTTTCTCAGCCAAATGATTTCAAGGAGTGGTCTACACTGATTCTCCACTTGATGCCACACCATTCAGCCCTATCTAGCCATTTTGCCTGTTCCATGGCCCCAGATGAATGTGATAGTCTACCTAGTGTCCTACCTAGTGTTCTTACCAGGTAAACTACATTTCCTTCCACTCTACACAAAGCTTCCAGGCTTCCCTGATTAAATTTGTCAGTTCATTGCTTGTAAAGTAAAACAAATAAATAAAAAAAAAAAAAACCAAACCCAAACTCCTTTGACTGATGTACATGATACAGTAAAATACCCTACTTGTCCCTGATACTTCCTTTTTCTTTCGCAAGGATCCATCCTGGCTGCACATTTTACACATTCTAAAATGTGAACCTGTCACAAGCATGTCACCTGAATAAATTCCTATTCACCTTTTAAGACCCAGATCAGAAGTTAAGTCCTGAGTCACATGCTCTAGGCTTCCTTTTATCATTTTATCACTTAGCACCCTATTGTAATTACTCTCCCCGTTTTGATTTTTCTCCTCCTCCCCTCTCCCACCAATGCACACGTGTATACCACTAGGTTTTGAACTATCTAAGGGCAGAAATTTTGTCAAATTTCTGATATTTTGTTGCCTGGCATAGTAACTACATATAATTATCACCTGAAAGAAGCTCTTTATACAGGACAGTGAGGAAGGAGTCAGGGTTTCTTCTGGGTCTCAAGCTTAGGTAACTAGAAAAACGAAGCTGCTCTTAACTGACATATGGAACATTGGTCCAGGAGGAGGTTTGGGTGAGTACAGAGATGGCTTGGTTTTAGATATAAAGAATGTCAAGTGTCGCCGGGCGTGGTGGCGCACGCTTGTAATCCCAGCATTCGGGAGGCTGAGACCGGAGGATCCGGGTTCGCGGCCAGCCTCAGCTACCTAGTGAGGCACTCCGCAACCTAGTGAGACTCGGTTTCAAAATAAAAGAATAAAAAATAGGGCTGGGGATATAGCTCAGAGGTAGAATGCCCCTGAGTTCCATTCGCAGTACCGCAAAAAAAAAAAAAAAAAAAAAAAAGAATGTCAAGTGTCAATAGGCAGAATATAGCAATGGAGAAGCATCGCCTTGTCTTTAGCAATCTACTGTAGGAAGACCATTAGACCAGGAGTCAGGGCATATAATGTTTAGACATGTCATTGTCAACAATTTGCTATTTCACTTGAGGTAGTCAGTTGAATTCTATGGACTGTTCCTCATCTATAAAATAATGCTAAGCTGGGTGTGGTGGTGTACACCTGTAATCCCAGTACTTGGGGGGCTGAGACAGAAGATTGCAGGTTCTAGGACAGCCTCAGCAACTTTGCTGACTCAAATAAAAAATATAAAATAGGGCTAGGGGTACAGCTTGGAGGTAGAATGCCCCTGGGTTCAGCCTCTAGTATAAATAAATAAATAAATAAATAAATAAATAAATAAATAAATAAATAAATAAATAAATAAAGCTGGCACCTGCCCTTAGTATCAATGGTAAGGATAAAATGATCAATGAGATATGAAGAAGCAGTGGACTGATTTTCCTGAGTACCTTGTGTGTTTGGACTCGTCACAGTTCATTTCCTGTGAAATAGAATACTATTTTTATCTGTATAGTTTGTATCACACTATATAACTGGCACCTTTATGTATACAGATTTGCTATTAAGTTAAGGAAACCAGTACTATGTTACAGTAAATCACAATCACAATGCTTTTTTGTTTTTGTTTTCACTGAGGTTTTTTAAAAGTCTTGGTCATTCCATGATAAAGATGAAGAAACAAGAACACAAAGACAACTCAAGTTGCTTTCATTCTTCCATTCCATAAAGACTTACTGTGTACCTGCTAGGGGCAAAGCCCTGGATGGAACACTTAGCATATATAAAAGAATTAGAAAGGAGAACAAGATCCAGTAGATGTCAGTATAAAAAAAAAAAACACTAACATACAATAGTAAGAATGTGCCAGAAAGTGAAGTTAAAAAATAAAGAGAGAAGGAAAGAAAGAAAGAAAAGAGAGGAGTAGTAGCTGAGCCAACAGAACTCTGAGGGGCCATCCCAGCTTCCAAGGTACCCTGGGGTTAGCAGAGGCCACCACTGAGACTGTAATGAGGCCCGCCTTCTCCCATGGCTCAATTCTACTTCTGTCCCTTTCCATTGATACCGCCAATCTCCACCTTAAAGTTGGTTCCTTGGGAAAACCGACATGCTGCTAAAACAAAAGCAAATAAACAAAACCTCCCAAGGAATTCTTACTGCTAAAGGTCAGGCAAGATGATAAAGAAGTTGGGCCCTGGGAAATGAGTAATATTTTACATATCAGAGAAGACAGACATTGTATTCCAGGAAGAAACAATCACATGAGCAGAAGTATGGAGGAGTGCTAGCGACGGATGATTTTGAAGAACTAGAAGTGATTCCCAGAGGCTAGAGCCCATAGGACTTGGAGAAGAGAAGATGAGCTTGAAAGGCTTCTACCTTCGTCTTAGAGGCAAGGCCATCGGAGCATCCTGGGAAATGGTGCCACAATGTAGGCATCTTCAAAATACTCGGTAAGTGTGTAAGATGTCTTGACAAAGGAAGAACAGAAGCAGGGAAACCACTGAAGGGGGAAGTTTTGACATTCATTAGTCTTCTGGAGAGGTAACAACGATCTAAACTTATGGCAGTAGCAATAGAGAAAAGAAAGGAGATCCAAGACACACCCTGGGACTGAGCTGAATCTCCCCTTCCATGAGAAGAGGCCAGTATGAGCTGGTCACAAGTCAGGGTAACGATCAAAGAGAGTGATCCATGGGCAGATGTCTGGCAAGGTCCATCCAGTGCTCAATGACTCTGCGACAGACATCCGTTCTCTCAAGTGCTCATTCAGTCACTGACTGGAGATAGGTAAAAACTGATAAAATCTAGAGGATTACTGGGTGGAAAAGGTGAGGAGGGATTCCTACTGTAGCCAGGACAGAGGTCCTAATGACTGAGGCAGCGAACCCAGGTTTGGGGGTTAAGTTTAGAGGACAGGTTGGCTTCTGTTTGATTTTGGAGGCTGTTGCAGGACAGTCATAGAGAGAAGAACTGAAGTTGATTATTCAATAAGTAAACCCGGCAATGGGCCAGGGCTGCAGCTAGAGATTTGGAATTCAGCAGCGTGAGGCAGGAGCTGAGGTACAGGCTAACCTGAGAATTTTCAGGGAGAGGCTGTTTGGAGACATCTACTCTGAGAAATAGGACCAAGGAAAAGGAGCCTCAGAAGAAAGCTGAAAAGGACTATGCCGAGAAGAGGGTAAATAGCAGAGAATACTCTTATAAAAGCAAAATGGTGAAAAAGTTTCAAATATGAGGTTCACATGTTAACTGAAGAGGGGTCACTTGAAATCCTGCCCAGCGATTTTAATGTAGTGATAAACTGGAACAATCTAACTGTTGAATTGGGGTATGCTGGTTAATTCCACAATATTATACAATCCTTTGAAGAATACACATATATGTGCATAAGACTATTCAAGATACATATTCTTCTAAGTTAAATGAAAGCAGGCTCTACAAATTGTGATTATATGTATGTAAGTGTATATCAAACCATAGCTTGTAAAATATCTTTAAGTCAGTCTAACAGGGTTGTTGTGAGAAATAATATGACTAAACTTTGAAGTAGCAGCTTGACGGAGAAATTAGGGTTAAAAAAAGGAGCCTTTACTCTTTAACTAATTTTACGTGAATACATATACAAATACATGCATACATAGCTGAATATAAACTGAATCTTAAAATCTGATGAATCTCAATTTCTAAGTGACTAAACAGTTTTTAGATGTTATATTAGCAATTACCAGATCTTTTATGAAACTAATGCAATCATGAATCTGAGGACCCAGAAATTCCTAGCTTTGGTTGATTTTTGTTGTTTATTTTAGGTTTTTAGGTAGAACATGGCTTTTTCTACTGCATGGCTACCAGGTATATTTTGCTAATGCTTATGGGACAGATCATTATGTGGTACAGAGGCTTCTTGACTTATGATAAATCCAGCGTAAGTTGCAAAGAGTTTTAAGTAGAGAAAACGCATTTAATACACCTAACCAACTGTATATCCTGGCTCAGGAGCACAGAGCACCAGAGAGTCCTGGTTCTTTCCCCTCATGATCAAGTGACTGACTGACTGGGACCTACAGCTCACTGCCCAGCACCACAATAGACTATGGACCTTCATATTGCTACCCCGGACAAAGATCAAAATCCAAAATATGGTTTTCTTCTGAATGAATTTTGCCTCTGCACCAAGGCTAAGAAAAATTGTTGTCAGACTACTGAAGCTGGGGACCATCTTTATTTTAAAGAAAGGAGAAAAGCCTATAGCACATAGCCAATCATGGTCATCAACCATGGAAGAAAGCGCTGAAGCTGCTGAAATTAGCAGAGCAGCCTCCAGGGCCCACCTGTGCTTCCTGCAGCATTTACCTCTGTAACATGACTTCCAAATGCCCCTGACACCCCGTGAGTCCAACATCTCAATGAAGACTCCGACGTTGCCAAGATCGAAGTTTGCAACTTCAAATGCTCTTTAAATCAAACACAATAAAGGAAGTCCAGACACTTTTTCTTTCAGCGAGAAAGACTAACTCCCACTTCCACTCTCACCTCAATTGCGTAACTCAAGAGAGCAAGAGGCAACTTTTCTTGGACTCTTCAAATAAACTCTCTTTAGGGATCAGGCCATGCACAAGAAAATAGCTCAGCAGGAATTTGAAAAGGGAGTGGGGGGGGGAGGGAGAGAGAGGGAGGGAGGGAGGAAGGGGGGGAGAGAGAGAGAGAAAGAGAGAGAGAGAGAGAGAGAGAGAGAGAAATTAGGGATAAAAGCAAGAAAGAACCTGAGCAAAACATTACCAACACTGTAATATAACACATGCGCTGTCAAATTTTAGTTATTTGAATGGAATCAGGGACAAGCAGTTAATTTAGAAAGTAGAAATCTGGCAGGGGTGGTTTTAAGAAAAAGAATGCACATGTGTGTTGGATGGATGGACACATGACCTGGTTTTGGATAAATGAATCTAAGAATGGTTTATAATTTATGTGAGTCTGTTTCCAGCTAGTCTGAAAGGCAATCTGAAACTGTGTTATCAATTAGGGGCCCATTGATGGATTATATACAGTCTGAAAGAGCCTGAGGCTGGACATCTTACAGATGTAAATATCAGACATGTGATAGCCTACGGAGCACATTAATTCTGCTCTGAAAAGGGGCATGGGCTGTGGAAGGAGGAAAAAGGGGGACGCTGAGGTCACCCTTCACCACCCACCTCTCCTCTCGTATTACAAATAACTGTTCAAGTATGTGGACTTTGGGAGGCAGCCACTGCCTGGTAGAGTGTCATGAAACTTCAAATGCGAGCAAGTCAGTTCTTAAATACCTAAATATTGCCAAAAGTCACTTATAAATCTAGCTGTGTCAACTGTGCTGAGAACAGCTCTTGATAGAGCATAGCTTGTACTCCAGACAGCTCTCAGAAATATCAGAATTCAAGATCTGGTCTTTATATTCTACTTACCTCTGTCACCTCTACTCTAGTTTTCTAACGTTCTTATCTCTCTCCCCTTAACAACAAATACTGGAATAAAACAATTGGCAGTGTGTGTGTGGGGGTGTCCTTTGTTTTTTTGGTGCTGAAGACTGACCCAAGGCCTCCTCGCACATGCTAGGCAAGTACTCTACAACTGAGCCACATTCCCATTCCTTGTAAGGATTCTTCCTTGTTTGTGTAGCTGGGATTCACTTTAAAATGTGAGTAATAGAAGTGAATTGTAAACCTGACATGGTGGTGTGTGCTTGTAATCCCAGTACTTGGGAGGCTGAGACAGGAAGATCACAAGTTTGCAGCCAGCCTGAGCCAGCAACTTAGTGAGGCCCTGGATTAATATAAAAGAATAAGATGGGGTTGGGGGCATAGCTCAGAGGTAGAATGTCCATGGGTTCCATTCCCAGAATCATACAAACACAAAAGAAGTTAATTGTAGTGCAACTAACAGGTCTTTAAATCTTCTTTCCTGGTCCTCATCTTAGCTAATGATTTTTTTTTGGGTGGGGGAGTACTGGGGATTAAATCCAGAGACATTCTACCTCTGAGCTACACCCCCAGACCTATTTACTTTTTAGTTTGAAACAAGGTCTCATTAGGTTGCTAAAAGTCTTGTTAAATTGCTGAGGCTATTCTTGAATGTACAATACTCCTGCCTCGCCTCCTAAGAACCAAGATTACAGGCATGCAACACCATGTCCAACTCAGCCAATGATCTTGCTTTCTAATTTTCTAAGAAAAAAAGAATTTCTAAGAAGAGAATATCCCAAGTTCCAGACACTAAGACACTGTATCTGTCATCCTCTGGGCATTTCTGCCCACTGACTATTCCTTCCCTACTCTTACAACAAATGAACACTTTTTCTACTTGGAACATCACCATCTTCTACCTCATCAAAGAGAAGGCTCCTGTGTTGTTAGCTTTTTCCACTGAATCATTCCTTGTAGCATAAAAAAACTTGCTATAACTTCTCTCAATTTAAAAATATCCTCTGGATTCCCATGGCCCTTCAGTCTTTCTTTAAGCAATCCTTAGGAGTTCATGTACTTACTCTCTCCTCCCTTCTCAGGAGCTTAAGACCACAGGATCAGCCTTCATTCCACTCTACGATTCCACCCAGCAACTCTCCTGTGGAGTTCACCAATGACCTCATGTTGCTAAATACAGTAGTTGGGCTTCTGACCCTCATCTTACTGGGACTACTTGATTCAGCTGATCTTTCCCTTTGTCTTGAAACACTTTCATTACTTGGCTTTAGGAAAGTGACTCTCTTGGATCCCCTCCTACCAGAGAGACTGTCCCCTCTGACTTCTTTAAGTGTCGTCTAAGTAACAAAGTGCCCAAGACTCAGTCTCTGGAGTTTTTTTTTTTTTTTTTTTTGCGGTACTGGGGATGGAACTCAGGGGATTCTACCTCCGAGCTATACCCCCAGCCCTATTTTTTATTCTTTATTTTGAAACCGAGTCTCACTAAGTTGCAGAGTGCCTCACTAGGTAGCTGAGGCTGGTCGCGAACCCTGATCCTCCGGTCTCAGCCTCCCGAATGCTGGGATTACAAGCATGCGCCACCACGCCCGGCAGTCTCTGGAGTTTTTATCTTTTCAACTATTATTACAGGATTTTAGTGATTCTCATGATCCAGGTGTTACCTAGACACAATGAACTCCCAATTTAAATCGCTAGTCTGGCCTTGGACTCTAGACCTGTATGACCAACTGCCTATAAGATCCTTCTACTTGGGGATCTACTAAGCATCCCACTCAACTGTTTCTACTCTTGCCACAGCAGCCCAAGTTACATCATATCACCCCTCTGCCTGGAACCCTCCAATGGTCTCCTATCTCATTCAGACAAAAGCCAAAGTCTTTGTAATGGCCTTAAAGTAAAGAAGTGCTTTCAGTGTTCTGGCTCCCAACTATCCCTCTGAGCTAATTTACTCTCCCCCTTTGTTTACTCCATCACAGTTTCTTGAAGTTTTTGAGCACACCAAACACCCTCTCAGCTCAAGGCTTTCCCCTGAGATACATTTCTTCCAGTTATGCTCCTGATTTACAACCTCCACTTACTCATATCTCACCAATGAGCCGTATATGAAATAGTAAGTCTCCTTCTCCTTCCACCCAACAGCATTCCCTGTGTCATCTCCAAATCACTTTTACTTTGATAGCACTTGTCATAGTCTGTTTTGTGCTTCTAAAACTGAATATCACAGCCCAGGTAATTTATAAGCAACAGGAGTCTATTTGGCTCACAGTCCTGGAGGCTGGGAAGTCTCCGACTGAGGGGCTGGACCTGCTGAGGGCCTTCTTGCTGCATCGGAACATGAGAGAAGGCATCACAGGGGTGAGCGAGAGCAAGAGATCCAAGTCCCTTGATAACTGGCATTAATCCACTCAGGAGGGTGGAGCCTACCTAAACCCCCTCATTAGGCTCATGTTGGGGGGTACACAGCCAAACCAGAATAGCCCTCATTCTCAAATGACACAGACACTTGTTTATTAGTTTAAAACCTACAACTCTGACCCCCAAATCAGTAGCTCTTTGTTTTATTGACAGCTTGTGACCTAGTATTTACCATGTAGAAGGTGCCTAATAAATACTTCTTGGACTCATCCTGACTGTATGTATTTATTACATAAAGTTAGTAGGGAGGAAGCTACAAAATTGCTTTTCTATTTACTGAGAAAAAGGCTTCTACTACTCCTACTAATGATGGGACTTGATCCCAATAGTATACTCATTATCAGAGCCAAGCGCAGGATGCAGAAAAAGGAAATGTAGATGTGGCCCCGGCTGCAGCAGTGTCCAGATCCTCCCAGGTCCAGCTGCCCACTGAGGTGGGTGGTCCTGGCAGGGGTGCCTCACTCTGGACCCCCCTCATGGTCCTCAGCCTGCCCTTCATATTGTTCCAATTGTAGAGCCTGGAATGAAGGGAGCTTTGTCTAGAAACTCAACACTAGACTGAGGATCTGCTAGCAGAAGCATGTGAAGAAAGCTGCTATCTATCAAAAAGGACTGAAAATACATTCATACCCTCCATAGATTCACGCAACCTTAAATTGAAAAAGTTTGGGAAAAAATTTGAGTCTGTACTGAACAGGTACAGATTTTTTCTTGTCATTATTCTCTAAATAATACAGCATAGCATCTGGGTGTGGTGGTGCATGCCTGTAACCCAGTACTTGGGAGGCTGAGAAAGGAGGATCACAGGTTTGAGGATAGCCTCAGCAAGTAGTGAGACTCTCGTCAACCTACTGAGACCCTGTTTCAAAAACAAAACAAAACAAAGTAGTATAGTAACTATTTACATAGAATTTGCATAATATTAGGTGTTATAATAATCTGGAGATGATTTAAAGTAGGCAGGAGGATGTGTGCAGGTTATATGCAAATATTACACCATTTTTTACAAGGGATTTGAACATCCATATTTTGGTTTGCACAGGGGTTGTCCTGAAACCAACCTCCATAAATACCAAGGGACTATTGTACTTTAAAATTCCCTCTTGTTTTTGATTATAAAAACAATTCATGCTTAGTTTATAATTAAGAAAGTAAAAATACCCTTACTGTCCTATCACTAAAAGATAACCATTACCATTAGTGAGTGGAACCTTTTAGGTCTTGAATATATGAGTTATCACTGTATTTTTCTTTATTCACTAAAATAGTTACCCCCCCAAGTTAGCATGAATTGTACATACTTTAACTAAACACTATGTTGAATTACCGTATGTATTTTTGGCACACAATCTGATTCTATTCAAAATTTGCTACTTCAACCTCAAATCTCTAGACCCAGCAACATGTCTTTGCTACTGAGCTTTTCTGAGGGAAAGAAGGAAAGAACTGATTTTGAGAACCTGAAGAATCAAATGCCAGTCCTATGACAGCTATTAAATCTTCCACAATTATTATTATTGTTATTGTTATTATTATTATTATTATTATTATTATTATTATCTTGCCCATTCCACCCACCATTTACCTGTTTTCCTCTGTTTGTTTGTTTGTTGTGAGTTCTGGGGATTGAACTCAGGGGAATTTTTATCTGAGTTATAACCCTAGTCCTTTTGTTTTTTATTTTGCAAGAGGGTATTGTTGAATTGCTGAGGCTGGCCTTGAACCTGCAATCCTGCCTCAGCCTCCCAAATACTGGGGTTGCAGATGTGTGCCACTGTGCCTGGCTTTTTCTGTTATTTTTTAAGTAAAAAATATTCTCATTTAGCTTCTTTTCTTTAGTAAAAAATTTTACCTACTCCAGAAGGCTTCCAGATTCTTTGGCCAATTAAAATGATTGACTTTATTATATATATTGGCCCAGAGAATATGTGCCTGGCAGATTTACGTTGGACCATTTATCTTGCAGCTATATTTTCATTATCCCTAAGAAACATAAAACCTACAACTCTTCCTTTCCAGGCCCAATAGATTACCTGGTTTGTATATACAATTCCCAAAGATTACAATTTCCTCCCTAAACGGAGACTAGATGGGGCCCTACAAGTAAATATTCTGGTCCTCTGGCATCGCTCTTCGGTTTTGCATGTCTACCAGAGACCTAGGCTTGGGGAAATAGTTCTTCATGTGTAAGCATTAAATCCTTCAAGTTCCTATCAATAAGGGCAGGCTTAGGACCTTTCTGAGTCTCAGATTCTTCCTTGGTAAAAATTGAGACTCTTCCTTCCAGCTCTTAAAAGATGATGCCTCTAGGTTTTGAGATCCATCAGTCAGCAAGCTTACACAAGACAAAATGGGGGAGAAATATGGAGTGGAACTCCAGGGCAAGGAAGTAGAGACACCATGTTACTTTGAAGCTGTAAGCAGCTCTATAAACATAGGTAGCCATCAGTTATTACTAATGCATGCAATTCAGTTCCAGTGAGACAAGGAAGCAACTTCAACCTCCAAAAATGGTATTATGGTGCTAAGTTTACTGGTAGAAAAGCTCTCCTATCATTCTTCTGGAAAATTTCAAAATAAAAATTATAAATAGGGAATGCAAATGAAGTTCAACACCTCATATTGCAAAGATAGGCAATTTGGTTTCTAAAATAACCAATGCAAAACTCATTACAAATGAGATAATGGGTTGAAGAGCCTAGAAGGGTGCTTGCATGAGCCATATGCATAGCTATACAGTATGTACTTAATACACGAAGCTTGATTTATTTTCTTTCCTTCCCTATTGGGGGATTAACTTTCCAAAAAGAAACATTCAATTTTAGATGTATAATATTTTTTTCCCCAAGACTTAAAATTTTTTGAGGCAATACATTAATTCAACTTAATTGTGGTTGAATGTAGGTTGCTTTTATAAAACCAACAAATTACTGACCTGAATTTAAGTCTCGTCCTGGATTGAAGGCTCGGCTATTAACAGTAGTAGAAAGTCGATCACAACTAATTGTTCTAGATACATTGGTATTAAAGTTTCCATCGAATCTGAAACAATACAAGAGGATTAACAATGCTCATTTGGTGGTTATCTGAACTAGAAAAGGCAACAAACAAAAACAATAGTTCATGCTATGTACAGATTAGGTCAGCCTATAAGCAGAATAGTGACTTAATATTAAAAGCTTAAATATTAAAAAATACTCAGAATGGTGTGGGGGGAAAAAACCAACCACTTTGGCATCTATAAGGTTTACAAATCAAGTTCAATGATAAGGAGAGATTAATAACCTCAATGAACTTGAGTCAAGTACTCTTGATAAAATCTTCCAGAAAATAGATGAAAAAATTCAGATTAGACAAAAACTCAGATTTGATTTCCAATATTAAATATGAGAGAGAATTCTTTAATTTTCCTATCTAAAAACTAATGACCAGATACAAAAATAGCCAGAAGAGAAAGACAGAATGGCTGTAGAGCAGGACAGGCTTGGGTGTCTCTCTTTTCTGTCACTACTAAATGTGCGACCTTAGGAAACTTATTCAAGTTTTCTGAGCCTCAGTTTCCTTGTCTGAAAAAAGGAGATAATAAAACTTGTTTTCTAAAGCTGTCAAAAAGACTAGAACTAATATATGGGAGAAGATACATATATTGTGATAGGAGCTACAGAGCTTGAGGCTGTTAGATTGTAATGCAAATAAGACCAGGGTCTTTTCTGAGTCCCAGTGGGAGCACAATGCTAGTAATAGGGCCAGAACAAGGCTAGTTCTCGTTAAGAGCTATCAGTACATACTGAAATATCAATACACATTGGTCAATTCATATTGGCAATCTGAAAGACTATAACAGGAACATATGGCAACAAATTTATATATACTTATTAAGAGTATTTCTAAGCTGGGCATGGTGGTGCACACTTGTAATCCCAGTACTTGGGAGGCTGAGACTGGAGGATCCGGATTCGCAGCCAGCCTCGGCTACTTAGTGAGGCCCTCTGCAACTTAGTGAAACCATGTTTCAAAATAAAGAATGAAAAATGGGGCTGGGGGTGTAGCTTGGAGGTAGAATGCCCTTGGGTTCAATCCCCAGTACTGCAAAAAAAAAAAAAAAGAGTATTTTTAAGTTAATTTAATCCAAAAATAAAAAATATCAAAAGAATTAAACTTCCATGAAACTTACTTATGAGAGGATTCTTAGAGATACTCAAACTCAACCTGACATTAGTTTTTTTAAAACCTTGTGTTAAAAGTATACCTCAGATGCCATTCGGAAAATTTCATTAACACATAACCAAGGAGACAACACTCTCCAAAATAAAGAACCATTTGAACATTTACATGAACTCTGATTACCTACTGGCTGCACTTGCTAAGAGATAAGAGCTCTAAAATCAAATGAATGGTATAAGCAAAAAGGCAAACATTTCACACAATGTTCAGCTTCAACAGCAAAAATTAGATAATTTTGTTACTCATCACCTCAAAGAAGGAGGTAACTGGATTCTGAGAGTCTTTTAGGACTATAATTCAGTGGTATGCTGTTTGCCTAGCATGTGCAAAGCCCTAAGTTCCATCCCCAACACCACAAAATAGAGAAAACAAAACCAGGCTCCTTTAGTCTAGCCTCTACCCCAGTGCAGAATTACATCAACAATGTCAACTGCGCCTGTAAGGACACAGTTGCTTCACCAACATAGTAGCTCCTCCTTGGACCTGCTCCAATTTGTCTAGACGAGAAGACTGCTGCCTTAAAAGCCACAGATGGAGAGAAAAAGAAGAGATTAGTAGAGCAGCAGCTGTCTGTGTACACGTGGCAGAGCAGCACCACCATAATCTTACTTCTCTCCAGGCGCTCACTAACCACGAGGAGCTTTTATAAAAGGCCAGATAATGAACACTTTAGGGTTTGTGGGCCAGCGGGTCTGTTGCAACTGCTCAACTCTGCCACTGTAGTGCAAAAGCAGCCATAGGGGAGACATAAAAGATTGAGTGTGTTGTGTTCCAATAAAATTTGTTTTCAAAAATAGGTGAAGTGCCAGCCTTATTTCAACACTCTTAGTCTAGACCAGAGTAGTTAAGAAAAATCTCTAAGATGATGAATATGTATAATTTTTGCACTGTCCAGAATGATGAAGTCCCATGTGGCTATATTGGCATTTGAAATGTGGCTAGTATAAGTGAGACACTGAAATTCCTGTTTTATTTCATCTCAAGTGTGAAAAGACATTCAATAGTGGTTTCCACAGTGAACGAAGGATGGCGTGGTCATCTTCCAGGTCTCCATTCACTATCATAAAGACCCACCTTGACTGTGTCTATATCAAATGCCTCCATGTTGTCTCAAAGCACATGCCATAATTTTTAAATTTACGGTCTGTTTGTGTATTTTTTTTTGTTATGGATGGGTTTTATGGATCAGATATCCTAAATAGAAAAGAGTCTCATAAGGGCAGATACTATGTCTTGGTTCTCTTTACCATTGTACATATAATGATTAGTATTGTTCTTGTCAAATGTAGGTGCTCACATTAACTGGTCTTTCATGAATACCCATGGTACCTGGTACTGTTCTGGACTCCCTGTAGACTCCAGAAGTCTTCACAAGTGAGGACTGTGATTCATCTGAATGGTTATTAAGAAATGAAAGCCTAGCTACACCAGAAACACCTGGATGCATGCTGGAATGTAGATTCGTGAATCCACCCTTGGACAGCTTGATTTAGTGAGTCTGGGGTAAGATCCAGGAATATGACTGTTGACAGGCTCTGAGGAATGAGAAGCCCTCTAGTCCATCCACGGAAATGCTTTTAGAAATAAAGCAGTCAGATAGCTTTCTGCATGAGCACAGGACTTCCCAGTAAGCCTCAAAAAGACCAAGGATAGAGGGTCTTCGGATTTGATTTGACTCCAGAGAACAGAATAGTTCTTGGCTTTGCCTGCAGCTCATAACAGAACTTTGATATTCAAATTATGAACCCCTTTTACACCTCCCCATTCCACAAGGAGAGAAAAATGATACTGAGGATCACATAGCAAGTCAGGGACCTGTGTCTTGAACCCATTACCCAACATCTTTGCAAAGGATGAGCTACACACTATTCTGCTTCATTTAAGTGATTTATAAAAAAGAACTTGCTGAGAGGGCCAACTTAGGAGGGTTACTGATGAATCTTTCCAGGAAAAAGAAGGCATGAGTGCTCCTGCCTGCCCAGATGGAGCAGTCAGGACCTCTGCTATCAGCCCCACCCCTGAGAGGGCTAAAGTCTAGAGCTGAGGTTGCATAGACTCCCTGAGCCTTTCTGAAATGAAAGCTGGTCCCTGGAAACCAGGGCGGCCAGGGAGCTCTCATAACAAGTTACTTTACTTTCTTTACTTGAAAAGTCCAAGAGCATTAAAGACAATATTTTTACAACAAAAATGGAGGTGACTCATTAACAAAGCTAGGGGCTTGGTAAACATTTGTCAGTCATAAAATGGTTTCACAATGTAGTACTTGTTATCAATAATCAACCCGGCCTTCTCTCCCTGCTATCTTCCAACCTGCACTTGCAACCACACTGGTCTCTCTCTCTCACTGTGGCTTTGTGTTGGACTCCAATGGAGACCTCTCCAGAGTGCACCGTACCCACCCTCCAGGACCCAGATTCACTCATCTCCCCCCTCACATTTCTCCTGCACTAGCAGGAGTCCTCCCTCCCCCAAGCCAACAACTAGTGCCTTTCTGTTCCTTAACTATATGGCTTTGTCTTTTTCCTATCTTATTTTTGTAGCTAGGGTTATTATAGTATCATAGTCATATCCTTTGCCTATAGATTGGTAATCTGGTATAATGAATTACCTCAGTCTCTTTGGACTGCTATCCCAGATTATCATAAACCTAGTGACTTATAAACAACAGAAGTTTATATCTTACAGTTGTGGAAGCTAGGAAGTCCATGATTGTGGTGTCAGTAGGTTTCGTATCTGGTAAGAGCCCACTTTCTGGCTCACAGATGATGCCTTCTCAGTGTGTCCTTACTGAAAGGAGCCAGGCACCTCTTTGGGGCCTCGTTGGTAAGGGGATTACTCCCATCCATGAGGTCTTTGCATTTCTCAAAGGCCCCATCTCTGAATGTGACCATACTCGTGGTTAGGTTTCAACATACCAATTTTAGGGGGGAAGGACCATGAACATTCAAACCATGAACATTCAAAAGTAAGATTTGAGCCAGGTGTGGTGGCACACGCTTGTAATCCCAGTACTTGGGAGGATGAGACATGAGGATCGAAGGTTCATGGACAGCCTCAGCTACTTAGTGAGACCTTCCACAATTTAGTGAGATGTTTTAAAATAAAGTATAAAAAATAGGGTTGGGGGGTGTAGCTTGTAGGTAGAATGCCCCTGGGTTCAATCCCCAGTACCACAGACACAAAAAAAAGATTTGTTATAAACAATGAGCAAAGTAGCTTATTTTGCCTTCCCCACACACCCAAAGAAGGGGTGGGGTGAGATGTTAAAAGATTTTGCCATGGAGGCCCTGCTGACTAATACTTCTTCCCTGTCAGGCAGCTCTTGGACCCTGCAGTTCTCTCTAGAGTCTTTCAAGTATTTGAGAAGTCTTAGGTTTCCCCAATGGGACTGTGTAAGTGGCATGAAAATGAATTTCTCTCTCAGGTCTTGCGCATGGCTGGGAATGTGGGGTGTGCCATAAACTCTTATTGGCTGATTGAGTAATTGAGAAGGAGCAGAGGGCTAAGTCACTAGAAAGCTTTGGGCATTTTATTCCATAGGATTCAGTGGATAGCTACTGAGTCTCACAATAGTTTGAACTGCTTGGAGTTTTCTCATAAAGAACTGCATCTCAGTAGTGGAACATGCACCCATTCACCAGCCAAGCTCACATGAACAGCTTGAAGGAAGCCCCATGTTGCTGCTTTTCTTATGACCCATAACTCTGGCACACCGGTCAGGCAAGGCGGTAGGTGTCAACGGGAGGCTTAAGAGATACAGGAAGAAAAGAGTGCCCAGGGCTGGTGGCTGGTGGGCCTGGTAGGCCAGGAGCAGTATTTGCTGCAAGCAAATGTGAAGGGGATTCCCTCTCCACTCATGGCAATGTCGCTGCTCTGTCTGGACTCCAGACCCTACAGGACTCAGCCATCCTTGTTACCCTAGTTACCTCTAGGCCCTGGAGGAACAGTTGCCTTGCCAAAGACAGGAAAGCAATGTATTGACCTGTATCTTTGAGAAAAGTGATTTATAAAAGCAGTCTGCTAGCTAGGCACAGTGACTTGTGTCTATAATCTCAGTACTTGGAGGCTGAGACAGGAGGATCACAGGTTTAAGGCCAGCTTCAGCAACTTAGCGAGACATTGTTTCAAATAAAAAAGCAGCATGCCATTCATCCTGATTTGGAGAATATGGTAAATATAAAGTTGATGCTTAAGATACTTTATTAAAAACAGGGCAATTATTCTTAAGGATAACTGAAAAGAGTTTGCATTGAAAAATGTATTAGCTGTTATTCACATTTATATAATTCCAGGTTTTATGAAAAAGTCAAGAACTTGTAAAATCATAAAATCAGTGGGTAATTAAACTTAAAATGTTTGGTTTATTTCATTCTTTATACTTTTGCTTTTAAAAAGTTAGTAATGACAATAGAAAAATCCTTTCTAAATCTCCTTTAGACCTTGACTCTAAAAACTGGAGATATTGGATTAAAACTGCCCTCTATACTTTTCCTAAGAAAAAAATAAAATAGTGCCTGAAATTTGGTTTCAAGAGAAATAACCCCATCTCTCCTATCCCCTTAAGAAAAAAAAAAATTTCCTTCTGGATTTACTTTCATGAACAACTGATCGAAACTGCATCCCGAGGGAGAAAACAGAACTGTGACTCCCACTTTGATCTCTTCTCCATGGAGAAATTCACTCCCTGCCTGCCTTGCAAGATGTTCATTTGATTGACGTTTGCTCTGATGTGCAAACTGCTTTGAACTTCAGACATTTAATTCCCATCAGGCTGCAGTCATTTTTATTCTCCTTCAACAGGATTTACAAGCAGGAGATCAGCAAATGTAGAAGATAAAATAAATTTGCAGAAGCTTTGAATCTTACATCAAAACAGTGTTCAAGTGAGTTCCAATTGGATTTCATTCAGCCCCGATTCACAGTGTAAATCAACTTTTCAGTGGAGTCCCAGTTTAGAAAGAAAAAGATATAAAGGGGACATGGACACACACACACACACACACACACACACACACACACACACACACACACACACAGAGTTAGGGGTTTACTTCCTGAATCTCTTTTTTAGGTCTTTGTTTAAATTTCCTACGGAAGGTGATTTGCTAGGCAAATCATTCGGAATTCTGGGTCTTCCTTAACATTTCCAGGGAAGCCTGCCCAATTTATCACATAGCACACAAAACCACACCCCTGCGGAGCTTCCAAGGGCGGTGGTGAAATGTGGTATTGTTCATGGATACATTTTTAAGGCAATGATTTAAAAAGCAAATCCCTGTGGCTTTCTCAGAAGAGCAAGGCTTAAAGTGATCTCTGAGTCCATACACAAAACCAAGATAATGACAGCTAATGGAGCAGAGAATATTTTTTACTTGTTTGCTTGTTTGTAATCACTGCCAAAATGCTAAGACAAGTGCAAAAGGTTAAAATAAAATGTATCCTTTCTTCTAAAAGCAAAAGCTGGTATCGGTTTAGAAGTGACTTTCAAACAAATGCCAAAAGGGTCTCAAGGGAAGTCCCAACACGTGTGAGTCCAGGCTGCTGGGGCCACACCACCATGCTCTGTTGTAAGAACAGCAAACATTTTTCTGGGAAGCAGAGGAGACCAAAAGTCCTTACCAGTAGCTGCAGAAGCCTTTAAAGGAAGGTGTCAACACTGAGGAACACCCAGGCCTCGCAGACTTCTGGCCCTAGTGACAGCTTCCCGGTGCCTGGCTTTACTGCCAGGTGACAAGGACACCTATCTCTTCACTTCCATTCACCCTGGTTTCTCTCCTGCTCATTCTTTCTGGGAAGCATCTGGTCTCCAAATATTTGAGCAACACCAGTTGAAAAGAATTAAACAAGAACCCCCTTATCTTCCACTTAACCACCCAGGAGAATAAAGTTAAACAAAGAGAGAGCTAAGATAAAAATCAAACATCTGCACTGGCAAATATTTAAATTCTGTTTGAATGGTGGAGGGAAGGGGTAAGAGTAGGATCACTTCAAAAAAAGAAACATCACATTTATAAAGTCAATGATACCCATACCCTTCCCCCATCTGAGTTTACTTATTCAAACACCTAAATTAATGGGCAAACTGAGAAGCTGTCAAATAACTTGTAATCATGTCCCAAGAAAGGGTTTTTCCTTCTATCTCTGCAGCAATGGAAGCGATAAGTCACATTCTTTTTGTTCTTATCAGTAATATGGATTAAACTTTCAGGGTTCAGCAACTCAGCCAGACTGGAAACAAGGGCTGGCTTCAAATGCCCTTGGAAGGTAAGGCTTTCAGAACAGAAAGCATCTTCCCCCTCCACTAAGGTCTAAGTATCACATAGACCAACCACATTTCTTGTTCACCATTTTTCTACCACAATGGAAGGCTGAAAGGAGGCCCTGACCTTGTGATCTTGGGTCTCACTCCCATACTCAAACAGATGGTATTATCTATTTTTCATAAAAGATTGGAAAATCACACAGGTGACACCCTGGGGGGGGGGGGGTTGGAAGTAGATTCACAACCATATCAAACATTTATCCTAATCTTCCTAATCAGCAGGTTGGAATGTGGGCACAAGAATTTAGAAAGGGCATCCAGGGAAAGAGTAGAGGAAACGGGCAGGGGAGAACGTAGCATCAGGTTCCCTTTGTGCTGTCCTATGGTACCTTGTCTGCCAGCCACTTGATCTCTAGCAATGACTCAACACACTTTTCAGTTATTTATTTTGATCCCCAGGGCCTAGCCCACAGATGGACCCAAGAAGAAGAGTTTCTCTGTTGTCTGATGAATGAATAAATGCAAAATACCTAAGAGGCTAAGGCTTTCCAGGAGTAGGACCCAGAGATTATAATCTGGGTGTGTCCTCTTTTCTCACAAACACTGAGCATTAGTAAGTAGCAGATAACCTCAAGTGGTATGACACAGACATCAAAGGGAAGCTCTAGGAGCCTGGGAGTTAGCAGCTTTGGAGATGAACTAGTGCCCTCTCTCAGGCAATATCCACTGAGGAGGGAAGAGGCCCGTCCAGATCTCCCCATTCTGTAAAAGAAACAAAACACATACAATGCAGAATACTTACGGCTATGTGTCTGCTGAAGGAATTACCCACCCAATATTAAAAAGTTAATGAAGCTCTGAGTGTAAAGACAGCTATGTACATCATCATACAGATAAGTCAAGTCCACAGAAAGAGAGGACAGGCAGAATGCTTTTACATCTTGGCCTTCTTTGGAAACACTTTGCTATTTTAGTTCAGAAAAACATAGAAAAACCTTAAGGGAAGGTTTCTGGTTTTCAGCTAAGTTTGGATCTATTTCTTAAACCTGGTATACTCCACTAGTTAGTTTTAGAGTCCAGATTTTTTTTTTTTTTTTTTTTTTTTTTTTTTTTTTTTTTTTTTTTTTTGCGGTACTGGGGATTGAACTCAGGGGCATTCTACCTCCGAGCTACACACCCAGCCCTATTTTTTATTCTTTATTTTGAAACCGAGTCTCACTAAGTTGCGGAGTGCCTCACTAGGTAGCTGAGGCTGACCGCCAACCCGGATCCTCCGGTCTCAGCCTCCCGAATGCTGGGATTACAAGCGTGCTCCACCACGCCCGGCTTAGAGTCCAGATTTTGAAAAGAAAGAAAACTACAAAACCAACTCTACTAAAACACAGCTGGTGAAATTCAATATTGGAAGCAGCAAGGCAGATCCCCCATCTCTCTCTCAGTGAAGATCACAAGAAAAACTCAGAAAGCTGGACTCTCAGCAGGCTTCAATGCAGGTGCTTTCTGCTACGAGGTGCTCATGAATAATCCCACAGACACAGGTATCTATTGCATACACGTCTACATGTACACACACATACATGGAGAGGCGCAGACAGATAAACCGTACAAACTGCTTTGGGAACATGGTTTAGACTGAGAAACAAACCAATCAGACTATGGAGACGTTCTATTCAGCCAATTTAGAACCATGAGAGGCTCATTCAGTAGACTCCAATGAAATTCTAAGAAGGAGCCGGGCGTGGTGGCACACACTTGTAATCCCAGTACTTGGGAGACTGAGACAGGAGGATCTTAGGTCCATGGCCAACCTCAGCTATTTAGTGAGGCCCTCTGCAACTTAGTGAGAACCTGTTTCAAAATAAAGAGTAAAAAAGAGCAGCTCAGAGGTAGAATGCCCCTGGGTTCAATCCCTAGTACTGCAAAAAAAAGAAGGAAATTCTAAGAAGGAACGAATAGTTCAGCATTTCAATGGACAGTTGAGCCATTCCAATTTCTGGTCAAAGTATTTTATCATTGAAAGAAAAACTCATTTGGAATCAGGAAATCCAGCTTTCAAAGCCACAGCCCTGACCTTTCTACCACTGCCTCTCTGATCCTATTTCCTTATCTATCACACAGAAAGGGAGGGGATATAGATGGACAAAAATTGGGTAGAAATAATTCCTACCTCGCCAGGTTATTCAGAGGATCACCTGAAGGTTGTAGTGTAAGTTAATTAATGTTTACAAAAGTAAAAAACCTACAAAAGTATTTTTCTGGGGAATAAACATATGTAACTCTTTTTATATAAATTAAATAATGTAACTGAGTAGGGTTGTAGAAATGCAAAGCATTTGGCAAAATCTCTGTTGAATTCGGAGCTCACTCAAGTCCTTCTGGTACCAATACTGGCCAACAGGACATCTGCAGCATTCAGTGTGCCTGCGGGTCATAGTAATCCTTAAAGGGACTGGAGATGGAAGTGTGAGATAAGGGTGGGAGGAAGGCTTGAAAGAGTAGGACTTGTAATACTGCACTTTCTTCCTGGGGGAGAAGAAGGCTTGAAATAAAATTAAACTCAGTTGTCAAGGACCCAGCATGTCAGATTATTTTACCTTGTAGGAGAACAAAAGAATAGGAGTCATAATCATGGAAGTTCTGTGCTAAGTCACAATGTTTTATTTCACATAAGAATAGTAATAGTTAGAAAGAAAACGTGAATGGGCTCAAACATTTTACACCATCGTTCCCATGTGAACTACCTTAACGTTGGGTTAGGAAAAAAGCATAGGAGTTGCTCACATATCTAGAAACATCATTTTATATAAAACTCAACTGTGCACTAATACACCGCCATGTGTTAATGCAAACTAGACATTTCCAAGGTGGGAGCTGGTTACCCTGATCTGATCATTGTACATTGTGAATGTGTATTACAATGTCACAGTGTAACCCAAACTGTGGATTAGAAATAAAAACATATTAAAAATAAACCTAGACATTTCAACTTTGTCCTCTCTCCTGAACTGTCATGCACATAACATAGATGCAGGGTGAAAATATTTGTGGGATGAAAATAAAGCAGTATTAGGGGTTAATCTCAACTACTTGCCAAATACCTCCCGAGGGGGATCCACATGCAAGTCTAAGTTCAAGTCCAAATTGGCATGTTCATACTAGATTCTTTTTCCTCCTAAAAATTTTGTTTTTATTTACACCCTTTAGTTAGCAGGCTCACATCCTCTAAGATGCTAAATTTAATCTATTAAGTACCATTGTCCCAGATGTTGGACACCTAAAAACCTTAAATTGAGCAACCAATATACTACTTACAGTAAATTTTGAAATAAATATTATATGTTTAGAGTTCTTCTCTTTTGAGAAAAGATAATAGATGAATGATTAGAGCATTTGAAAAAATACATAGGTCATATGTAGATGAAAATATATAAAGGACATTTAGCTCTAGATTATAATTTCCAACACATTTTAATGTAAATGTGTTAATTTCATTGAAATATTCACAGAATTGAAAACTTGGGATGTAATGGGTTAAGTGATCTTTAAATATCTTCCTCAGCTAGGTGTGCACACTTGTAATCCCAGCTCCTCAGGAGGCTAAGGCAGGAGGACTACCTGTTTGAGGCTAGCTTTGGCCACTTAGTGAGATCCTGCCTCAAAAACAAAATTTTAAAAAGGGAGCCGGGCGTGGTGGTGCACGCTTGTAATCCCAGCATTTGGGAGGCTGAGACCGGAGGATCAGTGTTCGCGGCCAGCCTCAGCTACCTAGTGAGGCACTCCGCAACTTAGTGAGACGGTTTCAAAATAAAGAATAAAAAATAGGGCTAGGGGTATAGCTCGGAGGTAGAATCCCCCTGAGTTCAATCCCCAGTACCGCAAAAAAAAAAGGGGGGGAGGCTTCTGGGGGAGTATGTAGCTCAGTGGTAGAGTGCTCACCTAGCACGCACAAAGCCCTGAGTTCTATCCCAAGTGCCACAAGAAAACAAAACAAACTTCTACCCTACCCAAACTTCAAATAAAACCTAGTGCTCAGATTCTGTATCTTTTGCACTTCCTGCTTATGTTCTTTGTTTCTCTGTCATTGGACGTCTTTTGCTTTCCTACAATTGTTCGTGAAGGTATCAATACTTTTTTTTGATTATCTAACTGCCCGATTTGACAACCACCTTGTCCCTTCACATGCATGCCAACTAATTCACTTGCCCAAGTCACAGACCTGACCCCAGCCCTCCTATGCTTAAAAACCTACTGTTCATAGAGACTAGTCCAGTGACCTAGGATATGGAGTCCCCACAAGATATTCCTGCCAGTGTTCCAGTGGGGTCTCCCACCTCACTACTCAATTGCCTTACGGCTGCTTGCTGTTTCCTGGTCTGATGCATTCTTCTGCTACATCTATCTGTGGCAGACCCACTCTCGAAGCGTGGCCTAGTGCTTATCCACCAAGCTTGAGCCTTCTGAGGCCTATGATCAAAATCTCTTCCTCCTCTAAAACAAGTCTTTGCATTTTTTCAGGCACCAGTCAGTCTGCCTCAGATTACTCTACTTGCTCCAAAGAGCTCCCAGAAGTATAAATGATTTTATTCGTCTTTGCTTGTCAGACAAAGTCTAGTACAACATCTTGCATGTTAACTTCCTTGAATGTGATAAAGGCAAGTTGGGTTGGAAATTTCAAATATTTTAAATTTTACTTATATTTAATAAATGTATTACAAGTCAACATAAGCTTTGCATCAGAGGATATAACACAGAATAATGTCCAGAAGAAAGCAGTTACTTTTATGAAGGATATAAAAATACTTAATACTACTGTTCAATTTCTGCCTAGAGATAAACTATCTTGATAAGTCTGTATTACCATCACTACTATAGGACTCAAAACTAAAGGCAAAATCAAGTTTGCTGTCATGTATTTGCCAACTTCTTGGGCAAATATTTTTTGAGGACCTGTTCAAGTAAGGTATTGAATATTCATGATGGGGTCTCTGAACTCAATTACACCTTCGCCCCTTGAACCAACAAGTCCACAGTTCCTAAGAAGCAACTTCAGCTACCTCTGACGCCTCTCTCTTCCAAAACTCAAAACAGTGGACACCAACAGTAAAGAACAAGACTTCTCTTGCTCCCCGGTTACATAAATGAGGTCAGATTAGGTCTTCCAGTTTTTACATGGTAAACAAGTAAAATCTCCTTAATTTGTCCTTCTGTTCCCATTCTCAAAAACCTGAATCACCTCAAACAATCCACATTTATTGAGTATCAGACTGTAAAGAAACAAAAGCAAAAAAAAGATAGACAATGTCCTTCACTTCATTTATGGAACTTGAAGTCTGCTGATAATGTTTAAATTCCTTAATCTAGTATTTGTTAATCCAACTTCTTCCTTCCTTCCTTTTCTTTTTTATTTTTTGCAGTATTATGGATCAAACCCAAGAACACTACATTATAGGCCTTTTGTATTTTTTATTTTGAGACAAGGCCTTGCTGAATTACCCAGGCTGACATCAAACTTGGGATCCTCCTGCCTTAGCCTATGAGTAGCTGGGATTACAGGAGTACACGACCATGCCTAGCAATCCAACTTCTTAACTGCCCCTTCCATCACTTGTACTAGTCCCTCTAACTGCCCTTGGCCATCTCCAGCCATAGGATTTTCTTCATCTTGGCCTTTCTCTCCAGGAAACTCTTCCTCCATATTTCTATATGTTCCAACTCTTTTTCTATGTCATTACCCAGCAAGAGTGTGTCTTCTATAAATCATTCCACAAACCTTTATTTTTGGAATGAATGAATGAATGAGTGATTTTAACATCTGTAGGTCCTGCTTCATAATTATCTCTTTTTCCTAGATAACACTCAAAAAGAGAAAAAGAAGTTCCCTCACAGAACCCAGAATTTACTAATCCAATCAGTAGGAAAAGTTGCTTACAATGGCAAACAACTCCAGTCAAAAACCAAACTGTCTAAGGAGTTTAAGGGAAATTAAATAAATCTTGAGAACTGGAAAGGTCTCTGGGTTAGAATTCAAACTGCTCATTTTATAGTTGAGGAAACTGAAGACCAAAACAGTTAAATGAATATCTCAAATTCACATAGCAAAGCAGAATGTGGGCCCACCCCACCTGAGTACTAAATTACTATTGTATAACCTGCATCACAGGTGAAATTAAACCACATGGAAAGCTGTATATACTACTTATTTCTTTTCCACTGTGGTAGAGACTGAACTAATAAAAATAATTAAATAAATAAATAAATAAATAAAATAAGGATAGGGGTGAAGTATAGCAATAAAGTGCTTGCCTAGCATGCATAAGACCCTGAGTTCAATTCTCAGGACTGCAAACAAAACAACAAATATATGAGTACATTCAATAAGTAATTAAAAAAGGATTGGTATCGACTTAAAAATGAAAAATAGCTTATGTTTGAGTTCAGTTTTAAAACAAACCAAATTCCTGACTTGAAACTAAGTTCCTTAAAAATGAAATCATGTCTTTAAAATCTACAATAAATTCCAAAAGAGCCCAGTATAGGAATCTGAAATAATGAGTCAACATGTTAATTATCAAAATTAAAAGCAATTTTCTAGCAAGTTATTTAGACTGCATTTTAAAATAATAATTAAAATAAAAAGGTCTGGGGGTATAGAAGCTTAGAGGTAGATGCCTCTGGATTCAATCCCTGATAATATATATATATATATAATATATAATATATAATATAAATATATAAATATAAATATATATATAAGTATATATATATATATATATATAAAATCTAAGTCATGTCACAAGATGTATAACCAACTGACATGGAAAAAGACTCACCCAAATGATGAGACACCTTTCCAGGGGGCCCATAAACATAAATATTGATTTTTTTAAAAAGAGAAGTAGTATAGGTAAGCCTGAAAGTTCTAGCAGATAGAGTTGGCACTCTGCTATATAAATCTGAAGGTTAATAAAATTTTAACTTCAATAGTAGGTTTTAGGCCAGGAGTGGTGGTGCATGCCTGTAATTCCAGTACTTGGGAGGCTGAGACAGGAGGATCACAAGTTCGAGGACAGCCTCAGCAAGTAGTGAGATGCTCATCAACCCATAGAGACCCTGTTTCCAAATAAGAAATAAAATTGGGCTGGGGGTGTAGCTTGAAGGTAGAATGCCTCTGGATTCAATCCCTAGTACCACAAAACAAAACAAAAAATAGTAGGTTTTAGAGTCTAATTTTCTATCCTTTCTCTAAGAGCATGATGGTTAGTTTGATGTATCAACTTGGCTGGGCCATGGTATCTAGGTATGTGGTTAACAACTATTCTTGATGCAGCTATGAGATTAACATTTAAATTGTAGGTTTTGAGCAAAGGAGATTAGTTTTCATAAGGTAGGGTGGGTCTTAGCCCAATCTGTCAAAGACCATAATAGAAAACAACACTGAAGAAAAAGAATTATTCTCCCAGCAGCAGACTGCCTTTGGACTTGAACTGCAACTCTTCTCTGGGTCTTCAGCCTGCTGACCTACCCTGCAGATTTTGAACTTGTATCTATACAATCACATAGGCCAATTCCTTAATGTAAGTATCTAGGTCTCTCTTTGTATGTGTATGTCCCCCCTACCTCCCTCCCACACACACACACCTTGGGTCTGTTTCTCTAGAGAAGAGAGTCTAACACAAAGGGCTCTGACAGTGGCTACTCAAGAGAATAATTGTAACCAGGAGCCTGTGGCTCTTGCACCAGAACCTATGTTCCTCGCTTTGTCTACAGCACAATGCCCTCAAGGGGATGAGTGATAAGACTTGACTCCTGGAACCACACAGTTCTAGTGAGTGCCAGCAGAGATTGCACTAAATTTGGGTTCCTCGAAAATGAGATGAGTTCCATTTGCTTTCCCGGCGACTCTATCAATCTCAGTGGAGACCCAACTCAAAGAGCTTCCTATAAAGTAGCAGGAATCCAATTTGACAATGTTTCCAAGACTTTCTTCATTTTTGGGAATCAGAGAAGCTTTTCAAGTCTCCCCTGATGGGCATGAGAGAATTCTCTATTCAGCTGAAGTCTCCTAGCTCCAGGTGGTGGGCTGCAGAGAGCCTTGGGAAGAAGTGGCTTGCAGACTCCAGCTCTGTCAGAGGCTCACGCTGCTCAAGTCGGGCCTAGACACTTCAATGACAGTTCCTATGATGATCGGCTTCTTAACAAGTACTAAGTGAACAAAGACAATAGCACTGAATTCCACTGGAGATACAAAGGCAATACATATTGAAGTTCATCCTCCCACTGTTCCCTTCCTGGTTTATCCTCTTAGTATTAAATAAAGACATCAAAAACAACAATAAAAGAAATAAGAATGCCAACAGGCAGTAACATATACAGGGGAAATGGGGAATGGAAGAGAGAACGGGCTTTAAAAATGTGGAAGATAAAATTATTGATTGGTTTCTATAAAAGTCCAGAGTCAGTAGGGGATGCTGGCTGAAGGACAGTTGCAGAGGCACACAATAAACCTCATCCCTGGGCAAGCCAGAACTCAGGGATGGATATTCTTAAAGTACTGCATTAAGGGGCTAGAGTCTTCAAACCTTGAGAGAATGAGAAAAGAAATTTAAGTTGGCATAGCAGGGAATGCATGTGGACATTTTCTTAAGTCAAATCTGTTAACATACAAGTCTGTCTGTCTGTCTGTCTGTCTCTCTCTCTCTCTCTCTCTTTCTCTCTCTCTCTCTCTCCTTTTGGTACTAAGGATTGAACCCAGGGGTGTTCTACCTCTGAGCTATACCCGTAGTCCTTTTTATTATTACTTTGAAACAAGGTATTACTAAGTTGCTGAGGGCCTTGCTAAATTGCTGAGCCTGGCCTCAAATTGCTATCCTCCTGTCTCAGCCTCCCAAGTACTGGGATTAAGGGAGTGTGCCACCACACCCAGTAACATTATATATGTCTCTTAAAATCAAGATTTGAAAATTTACATGCTAATGTAGATGAAGCAGAAGATCAATCAGGGAAATTGGTTGGGCCTAATATGTAGACCAGGGCCCAGGGGGAACAATGGTGAATGAGACAGAACATGTCAAGTCTTCAAAGGAGAGCTGCTCATTGGGAAAGTGGACTGTTGCCAAGTGGGAATGTGAATCCAGCATTTGCCAGATCTTATTTTTCAAGAGAATGCAAAATTTTGAATTTTTAAAAATGCATAATTTCCCGAATTTTAAATCTTGGTAATAGATTTAAAAATTTGAAAACATTTAAATATTGTAAACGGCTGGGCGTGGTGGCACACGCTTGTAATCCCAGCATTTGGGAGGCTAAGACTGAAGGATCCGGGTCCACGGCCAGTCTCAGCTACCTAGTGAAGCACCCTGCAACTTAGTGAGATCCTGTTTCAAAATAAAGAATTAAAAATATATATATATATATATAGGGCCTAGGGGTATAGTTCGGAGGCAGAATGCCTCTGAGTTCAATCCCTAGTACCGCAAAAAAAATATATTGTAAACGTTTTAAACATTAAAAATATACCCGCAGGCCAGATCTAGTTCATGAGCATAACCCCATGGCTATAGTACTCCTTGAAAAAGACTAGAATCTACTGTCCCTCCCCACCCTTCACCTAACCCAACCCAACACAAAAGGGAGCTGTTAATGAAGTTCATGAATAAGTGAACTCACTCTCAGAACTATGTTAAGACATACCCTTGAAAATGAATTTGTCTTAGATTAAGCCCTAACCTATTTGTTTTTCCATATTAAGGAAAGTTAATTCTTTAGATCATTGCTTTAATAAACATTGACAGAGTGCCTAATCACTATGCAGGGCTAGTGCAAAATCATTAACTTCCAAGGCTCCTGAGTAAGAATTTTAAGAGTTGACTAGTCTGAGAAGGAAAGTATCAAACCCAACTGAAAAAATCAATTTTCTGCCACTTAGCAGGTTTTCTCTGTTGTGATCACAGTATAACCTTCAGCATGTATTGGGCTGAATGCTCTAGAATAGAACTCAGGCCCAGGTCTTTCTTCAGACCTGGGCATTCTATTTTATTTTCTTAAATATGCAGTATTAAGCCACAGTGAGGAGAATTAAATGTGAATTATAAATCTGTAGAATTCAAAGGGTTGGCCTGAAACAAAAAGTGAAAATGAGACATTGGTTTAAATTATTTATAAAAACATTGTCCTAGCTCTAATTCATCTTTAGTACATTTGAAGAAGAAGCAAAGTCGATAGGTCACAGGCATTTAAAACATTAGTAACAAATAGCTTTGGGCCAGGTCTGAGTTTTAGAAAAAATGTTTATAGGGCCCAAATGACATAGATGGACAGGATCCAGAACTAAAAGTGGAGATCCCCTGGGCATGGTGGCACATGCTTGTAATCCCAGTACTTGGGAGGGGGAGGCTGAGACAGGAGGATTCAGGTTCATGGCCAGCCTCAGCTACTTAGTGAGGTTCTCTGCAACTTAGTGAGACCCTGTTTCAAAATAAAGAATAAAAAATAGGACTGGGAATGTAGCTTGGAGGTAAAATGCCCCTGGGCTCAATCCCCAGTACCAGGAAAAAAAAAAAAAAAAAAAGTGGAGATCCTTTATCTGAGGTCCAATTGCTTATATTTATTATAAAAGTGGTATTAATACTCATGGATTTGGCCATAGTCCGTGGGCATAAAAAGTGTGAAGAGTTTGTTTTTAGACCTATAATACCTCACAGTTCAGAAGAACTCTGGTAATTATCTTGAGTCCATTTTTCACAAACTCCAGTTTTTACCGTATCTATCAATTTTGCAGCTTTGGTTACATTCATTTAATATTTTCACTTAAAACTCAAATTTTTAATTTTAGCCCATATTTATTTAAAAGGAAACTTCATGTTATTGCCATGAGAGGACAAAACAGTATCTCTTGACATAGAGAATAAATGCATAATAATCCAATAAAAGAGTACGTCTAGGTATAGCCTAAAAACGCCTCCCTACAATGATCCTGTGAGGTAGGTACTATCATTATTCTCATCTCACATGAGGAAACTGAGGCTTGGAATTTAAGTGTTTTCCCTTGGTCAACCTGCAAGTCAAAGAGCTATGCCTCAAAGCCAAATCTGCCTGGCATTAAACATTGCTTTTAGCTTAGGGTAGGGAAGCAGGTAGAGTGAGGTGGGTGCGGGGGAGGAGGAAGGACACACTTCATTTGACACTATGCACATAAATGAAATTATCAAGGCCAATTTCGATATCATGTACGGGGGAGAGGCAGGGGTGGGGTGGGAGCCGGGGTGAAGCTCACCAAGTGCTGTATGCTTGTGTGTCTCGATCACTCAGAACTTCATTATCGTGTACCATTACAATGCATCAATAATTTTTTTTGGGGGGGTGGGTACTGGGGATTGAACGCAGGGGCATTTTACCTCCAAGCTACACCCCCAGTCCTATTTTTTATTCTTTATTTTGAAACCACGTCTCACTAAGTTGCAGAGTGCCTCACTAGGTAGCTGAGGCTGGCCACGAACTCGGATCCTCCAGTCTCAGCCTCCAAAATGCTGGGATTACAAGCGTGCGCCACCACGCCCGGCTCAATAAAATTGTTTTAAAAAGTTGTTTTTAATTATGCCTCTAAGCTGCTTCATGAAACAGGGAATTTCTGCACTTCGCTCCAACATGAATTCCCTGACACTCAAAATGTAGACATTTGTGTAGAGACCGGAATAGGAAAGAGCAAACTGAGAATGTGTTGAGCAGAATAACACGGCAGACAGAAGATGCTGAGAAATGTGTTTTAAAGGGGGCTGGAACAAAGGCAGCTAGCTGAAGATTCTTACCCTGGTTAGCTCACAACTTACTATACTTTCTTGATTTTTTAACCTTCATTAAGAAGTCAAGGAGCTCTTTTAATTTTAGAAAGTGCTTGTGTTTGGTTGATGGCTAGAAAGCCTCAGTGCAGGATCCAATCCAGAAATTCCTGCACACATTTTCCTGGAAAGAGAGCTCCACACAAAGCCAAGCAGACTCAGTCCAGGAGAGAGGATCCTCCCTTGCCACTTCCTGCTGCAAACAGCTGTGGTCAGAGAGCTCTTCAACCTGTCACCAGAGATTCCCTGCACATCCTCTGATCACTCAGCTTTATCCCCAGAACTGCCTTGGTTTTACAAGATTCTCCCTAAATGACAGTCCTTGGCCCTGTCAGCTATCGCTAGTGAGGGGAGAAGGCTTTGTCTTCAGGGTGGGGTGCAGAGGCCCAAGCTCTGAAGGAGGAATGGTCAAATGGATTTGCTGACTAATCACGTACCCTTCCAGGTTGTTAGTGAAGGTATCTTGGATGTTAAGCTGACATAAGTGAGAAGTTCCTGGGAGGCAGAAGCTACCGTCTATGTTTCATTATCTTAACCAAATGGTAGACCAAATGAGGTGGCCTGTATCTTAGACCTAACCCTACTCAAAATGGAAGTCCTTGTCTTTAACCCCAAACATTCATTTTGATGTAAGTCCTCCCAAACTTTCAGCGTATGTATATGTATATGTATGTGTGTGTGTGTGTGTGTGTGTGTGTGTGTGTGTGTGTGTATGTGTGTATATGAGACTATTCTCACAAGTCAAGCTCTATAGCATGGCCACTTCTTACCATCTCACGTATATGAATATGATACAATTTCCCTAACTAATCCCCTGCCATTACAAACTTTTAATTTTTTTTAAATTACAATTCTCTCTATTCTAAATGGCACTGCATTTATTTGTAACATGTTCATCATTATAAACATGTCTGATGAGCTGGGTGTGGTGGCGCACGCTTGTAATCCCAGCATTTGGGAGGCTGAGACCGGAGGATCCGGGTTCGCGGCCAGCCTCAGCTACCTAGTGAGGCACTCTACAACTTAGTAAGACCCTGTTTCAAAATAAAGAATAAAAAATAGGGTTGGGGGTATAGCTAGGAGGTAGAATGCCCCTGAGTTCAATCCCCAGTACTGCAAAAAAAAATAATAATAATAAATAAAATAAAATAAACAAACATGTATGATTATTTTCTTGTGATATTCCTTCAAATGGCTAGATCAAACACAATGCATATTTTTGCAGTTCATAGAATTGCTTCTTATATAACCTGTCTGGTATAGTTCTCTGCATCGAGGAACCACACCACCACTCAGCCGTGTCACATTTTGCCTTAAGCATTAGTTACACTTAGTATTTGCCCTCCCCCAGTAACATATACATTCCTTGAGAGTAGGCATCCCCTTACTCATTCCAATGTTTAAATCAATTCAGATTCCAACAAACAGTAATTAAGCCCAATTGCCCAGTGCTAGGGGTGTAATTCCTGCCCAGAACAGCAGGGGAGGCAGACTCACCACCAGCAAGGTGGAGAGCAGTCAGGTTTGCCCTATATGGAGTTGTCTGAAATGACTATGGGAACTAACCTGAGGGAGCAGTTAATTCTTTTAGGGGCAAAAGGAAATAAGGAAAGCCGGGTGTAGTGGCGCACGCTTGTAATCCCAGCATTTGGGAGGCTGAGACCGGAGGATCCGGGTTCGAGGACAACCTCAGCTACCTAGTGAGGCACTCTGCAACTTAGTGAGACCCGGTTTCAAAATAAAAAATAAAAAATAGGGCTGGGGGTATAGCTTGGGAGTAGAATGCCCCTGAGTTCAATTCCCAGTACCGCAAAAAAAAAAAAAAAAAAAAAA